>OX155898.1:26880311-27140311 GCA_944588485.1 Phosphuga atrata | reverse complement strand
ATCCTCTTCATTCGTGCACTATGTTCTTTCTTCCGTTCGTCCGTCCACTTTTTTCCTGGTATCTTTGGGAGCAGTTCTTTATCAAATTTATGGTGAATTATGGTGTTTCTAAATTTAACCAGATCATTCATGTCGTGTATCGTGATGTTTAGCTGCTTGAGGTCTTCTTCAGTTTCCTGTATCCATTTGGACCTATTTTTACTGTTGAAGGTAATTTTGAAAATTTGTTTCGTAATTCTGTTCTGGTCCAATCTGTATATGTGACCAAAAAAATTAGCTCGTCTCTTTCTGAAAGTGTCAGTGATAGGTTCTACGGTTGTATACATTTCTGACGATGATCTCTTAATCCATATGCCCTCCTTATTCACCGGCCCAAAAAAAATTCGGAGAATTTTACCTTCTTGTTTCTCTATTTCTTTGATTTTTGAGTGACCATGAATTAATGTTGTTTCTGCAGCATAAAGTGCTTCAGGAAGAACGACTGTTTTGTAGTGTGGTAGTTTTGCAGTAAGAGATATTGATTTTTTGTTATAATGGTTCCAAGTAAGTCGGTAGGCTCTCTGTAATTTTTTTACTCGTTCTTGATTTGCTATTATATTTAGGCCGGACGGTTGGATGATTTCTCCTAAGTATTTAAACTGGGAAACTCTGGATACAGAACCATATCGTGTCTTGATGGGTCGATTGTCGGACGGGGATCGTTCTATATACTGTGTTTTTTCATAAGATATCAGGAGACCAGCCTTTTGTGAAATTTCGTGTAATTTTTCAAGTGCATGCTTTGCTGCTTCTCTGGTATTCGATAATATTGCAAGATCATCAGCAAACGCCAAACATTTGATATTAGCTCTATAATCTCTTCTCTTACCAATGTGTATTCCCTCAATCTCAAGTTCTGATTATTTTTTCCAGGACCATATTAAAAAGGATAGGTGAAAGTCCATCTCCCTGTCGAACACCCGTATATATTTCAAAAGGTTGAGAAATTGCTCCACCAAACTTAACCCTTGATGTAGTATTAATGAGAATTTGTTGAATTAATGCCCTGGTTTTCCTATCAACTTTGAATTCCTCCAGAATGCTGAAGAGAGTTGGTCTGTCGACGGAGTCGTAGGCTTTTTTGAAATCAACAAAGGTAACCACGGTGTTTCTACAAGATCGAATTTGCAAGATTGTCTTCAGATTCCAAATTTGTTCCGTGCATGAGCGCCCCTTACGGAAACCTGCCTGATATTCTCTTATCTGTGAGCTTTCGAAAGAATTTTGTACGTTACTGGTAGAAGTGAAATGCCTCTATAATTGTTCGGGTCCATTTTATCACCTTTTTTATGAAGCGGGTGTATAAGTGCACATTTACATTCTGGGGGGATTTGTTCGGTCACCCAAATATCACATATTATATTGTGTATTCTGCGAATGAGGTTGTCGTCAGCCAGTTTCCATAACTCGGCAATGATTCCATCTTCCCCAGGGGCTTTGTCGTTTTTCAATGAATTAATGATGTCAGTTATCTCCTGGAAGGAAAGCGGCACGGAATCTGGATAGGATTCAGATTGTTCAAAAATAAACTTGCTGGATGAGGGGTCACAGTTGAGAAAATTGTTGAAGTACTCAGCTAAAATTTGACAATTCGCATTGGTGTTTGTCTCCATTGAACCATCAGATCGACGAAAGCATAGGCTGGATGGTCGATATCCGGTCAGGTTCTCTTTAAAAATTCTGTAAAAACTCCTAGTATTATTCTTTGTAAATTCTTGTTCTATTTCCTCCAGTCTTGTTTTTTCATAGCTACGTCTTTTTTTTCTAATTAGTTTTGATGATTGTTTCCGAATGCACAGGAACTCCTGCCATTTGTCTGGCGTTTTGTTGCTATGAAATTTTTTCCAAGCGTTAAGTCTGTCTTCTATTGCTTGGTCGCATATACTTTTCCACCATCTGTGCTTACGTTTACGTGGGGGCTGGCCTATCCTCATAGCGTTCCTGAGAACATCCGATAATTCTGTCCAGTTTAACGAGTTTGTTTCGTTGATTCCTTGCAAAATACTGTCCCTGTTTATTTTTAAATATTCAGGGTCAGGCTTAAAAATTCGGGGTTGTCGTGGTCTTCTCCTGTTGGGTTGGAGTTTAATTTTAATTTGTAACAAGTAGTGATCAGATTCGAAGAAACCTTTCCTTGTTTTTACATTAAGGACCTCCTTTTGGTTTGTATGAGAGATGGCAACATGGTCGATTTGAAATTCACCCATATTGATGTTGGGTGCCCTCCACGTGCAAAGCTTTTGTCTGGGTTTTCTAAATTGTGTTGACATGATTTTAAGTTGGAAATTTTCACAAAAAGTTATTAGTCTTTCACCATTTTTATTTGTTCTTTTATGTGCTGTGTGAATACCTGTTGTTTTCCTAAATTGTTTCTCTATACCCAACTGGGCGTTAAAATCGCCTAACAGAATCTTGACTTGGTGCGGTGGAATTTGGTTGGTGACCTCTTCTAACTGTTCCCAGAAGGTATCCGATGTTTTAGGATCTTTCTTATTATAGTCGTTTGTGGGAGCGTGTGCGTTGATGAGAGTATACGCTTTGTTCGCCGATTTCAGTGATAGAGTGGAGATGCGTTCCGATGTAGACGTAAAGTCAATGAGTGAGTCTACAATTGATTTGTGGATGGCAAACGCTGTACCAAATTACCTGGGGCCCGTCCTAATTTTTAAAGAGGGTTTCCCTTTGGATATTCGATAATCATCCGTGTCAAAGTGGTATTCATCAAGGAAACGAGTTTCTTGAATTGCAAGGATTTTTATATTAAATTTGTCCATTGTGTTTACAAGCTGTTTAATTTTACCAACTTTTAGAAGAGTGTTCGAGTTGAGCGTGACAATAAAGTACTTACGCTTAGCGCGTAGAAGATTCGAGAAGCTCCGATCCTTCTCAACATGACGCTCCTGGTCCCCCGGAATCCGACGACCAGGAGTAATCAGTCTATTGACTGATGCCCGGGGTAGTGGAATTGTACCTTCTGTTATCATCATGTTTGTTTCAAGTTGAAGTTAAAGATGAGGTGATCAACACGAAGAAGATCACAAGGTTACGACTTGATTGTTGAGATCAAGAAGATGTTCTGACAGCCGCACCACTGGTGAACAGACGCTGACCACTTTGTCGCTTAATCTAAGACAGACACAAAGCGGATTTTTATTGGTGTAACCACCCGGCTCTTCCGCTCCATTCAGCGTTGGGAATTTAAGAATCCTCTTCCGCTGGCAAGACCGTTGACCATTTTTCACCTAGTAACCCTAGGCAGGGGCCCTTACAGGGTGCTACCATCCGGAGCCAGATGGACCCAGGTTTTTTAACGAGGTCGTTACTCCTCTATATAGAATCCCACATATTATTATATTACTATATATATTTTTTAAATCCCACAAATAAAAAGAAAATTTGACAATAAATTAATTTGACATTTCGAAATAAAAACCAATTCATTTTTTTCACATCGTTTTTACACAATTTTTTCTTCTCACTAACACCAATCCAATGTTAACCCTCTGTCCCTCGCCATAAACCTCGCTCCCTATAACCCCACACCACTTAAAATACATAATTTTTACATAATTTTTACGAGCAAAAATTTTGTATGTCTAACTTGTTTGGCGATTATATAAAATATATATAAAATATACAAATATATATATATATATATATATATATATATATATATATATATGTATGTATGTATATATGATACATAATTAAAGTAATGATATATGATTATATGTTCCCATGAATTATTTTATGAAATAACGAAAAAGAGCGGTTCACCTAATGTTATTATATTATTTGTTACAAAAATGAACAATTTAATTAATTATTTAATGTAACTTAGTATTCTATATTTTAGTATGGGGTTAATGAGGACCCAAAATCTTTTTTATTGGAAATAAAATGGGGTGACAGTTATCCAGATGAAAAACCTGAAATTAGTATGGATGCATTCTACAATAAACACATGTAAATATACATAAACTTTTAATTTCAAACAAAATATTAATATTTTTTTAGTGTGCAATCATTAAAAGATAAAATAGTAAAAATTGTAAGTCTCGAAGCAGAGCAGTATTTGGGAATGTCTATGACTTATTCCCTATTTGAATTCATTAAAGAAAAATTTGAAGATCTAATTATAGAACAACCAGAAGAAATTCCAATGGAACAGGCCAATGTGGAAAAACTTTCGATATCGGATGTTCAGGTACTATTTATTTCTTGTTTTTTATTTGAATATAAATTTTGTAATATTTGAAAAAAAAAAAAAAAATAGGATGAAGTATCTAAAAAGGCTCCCAAAAAAGAACAGCTAACTAAGGCACAGAAGCGAAGACAATGGGATAAAACAGATAACAAAGGGGAAAAGCCAAGAGGATGGAATTGGATGGACATAGTGAAACATTTATCACAAACTGGATCCAAAGACTGTCCTGTACCAACAGCTTGAAACGTTTTATATAAATAATTCTTTATATTATTATAAAGTTTCACATTGATATTGTTTCATATTGAATATTTATGTATTTGTTAATTTGACTTAGAATTTGTAACCTTTTCTCTGAAACATATCCATTCATATACTTCCAGTGAATGCTTATTTATATTCCAACCTGAAAAATGAACATCATATTGGTATATTCTTTTTGCAAATTATTCATATAATAAACTTACCATTTATTGCTAAGGCTGTGAAAAAATTGGTAATTTCCAAATTAATAAATTCATTGAATTTTAAGAAATCTTCAGGTGAGAAAATCCTTAATTCATTTCCATTATGCCAATTGCAACTTTTTAACATGTTCACCAATCTCTGCCAGGGGGTTACATGTCTGACATGCCTTTTGGCACTGAAATCCTAAAATAATATTTTTTATTATACACAAATGTTGGTCACAAATAAAGAATTGATCATACCAAAGGGATATGGTTATAATAAGACAATGCCATGCCTAAAAATACGGCATGAAAATAAGCTGTAATAACATCTCGGGACGTATGTCTTGGACTTAGAGCAACATGTAAAATTCTTTTCTCTATGTCAGGAATTATAAAATATTCTTTGTTTGCAAACGCATCAATCAAATCCTCAATTAACTGACATTTACATTTTTTTAGAATATCCATTAATGAACGTCCAATATGAATATTAAAGCCACATAATATTTGTACTAAAAAAAACTTGGTCAACTTCGTTTGCTTTTCCCTTGTAAGGGTTTTAAGCATAAAGGTATTATGGTATTAAGAGTTTTAAGCATGAAGGTATTAAGGGTTTTAAGCATAAAACTCTTAAAACATGTGGGGTCAAAAACGCTTGGTTTGCGAGATACTCGACTAAAAAAAACGGGAAATCAATTCCGTTAAAGAAAAACGGACAATAATACGCAAAACATAATTTGAAGCGACTTATTTGTACCAAAAATAATCGTTTCTTTCCAGTTGTGATAAAACCAAAAAAAAACACTTTTAGTTTATTGAAAATTGTGTGTTATGCTCATAAATCGACCCAATAGTGTTTCAAAAATGCATTCTTTCAAAGAACTAGCAGATATGCTAGTGGTGCTGTGGTAGTGTTAGCTTCTGATGCTGCTAACGGCCGAGCAGTTGCAAGGATTTAAGGGGCTATACCTCTGTGACCGCTGAAAATTTGGATGATTTTCGCGATTTTTTTGGAAGAAAAGTACTCAATTGCTTCAGGAATTTGAGAACATATTTGGCTATATTTGACCTTCATTACATTTATTTTTTCATAGAAAAATATTAACATCCAAGCGACTTATGCGCTGCCTTCGGAAGTGCAAAAAAAAAGTTCCTGCACTGCCCCCCTCCTTGAAGCCGATTGAGTAGCTTAACCCGAAAAAAAAAATTGTCGTTAAACTAGAAGGTATTTTATGTACCATGAACTAGGATTACCGAAAAATATCAAAATCCGACAAAATGGCGTAGTTATGAAAAAAAGTAAGTTTTTTTGCCTAAAAAATGGTCGTTTTTTTAATGCCAAATCGTCAATTTTTATCCAATCAAAAATATCCTAGTTGACGGTACAGTAAATATATTCAAGAGTACTCAGTCCAAATTTCAAGTCAATCGGACAATTTCTCTTTGAGTTACAACAGGGGCAAATTTGAAAAATGCCATTTCGAGAAAAACGCGTTTAAAGTTAAGGACGTTCGGCCTATATTTTCTTAACCTCATATACTTCCGAATACGACAAAAAATCTCATATATATTATAGATGTGGGAAACATTGCTTTTACATAATAATAATGTTGAAAAGTTATTAACAAATGGATTTTTTTTAATGTTTTTTAACAAATTTTTGGAAAACCAATTCTTTTTTTGTTTCAAATAAATGAATTGATTTTTCAGAATCCGCCTAAATTTTCGCAGATTTTTATTATCTTTTTGACTCTTATTCCAATTTCGAAAAATGATCGAAAAAATATTTTTCAAAAATATAAGAAAACTCCGAAAAAATTCATACGAATTCAGAAAAAGTCAGAAGAATTCAGAAAAGATCTACTTAGTGAAAAATATAAAAAAGTGTCAGTAGTATAGCCCCTTAAGGAGAACGTTTTCCGAATAGGCAGCATCGACGTCTTCGAGAACGTGGAAAATTTGTGAGTTCTATGACAGATACAGGACGTGATAGAACGGTTCGTGCTGTGGCATTATAGGAAAATGTCTTGGATGCTGTTGTCAATACTCCGAGAATTAATGTTCGAACTGCACACAAACTTGATACCAGTACTTCAACAGTATGGCGATTTCTTCGCGAACAGCTCATATCCTTTTTTAGAACTCACAAAGTCCAGGCACTGCATTGTAATGACTGTGCTCCACAGGTACAGTTTTGTAGGTGGTTCTTGAATACCACACAACAGAATTAACAATTTCCAGAGTTGATACTTTTTACCGATGAAGCTGCGGTTACTAGGGAACGAATGTTCGATATCCATAACATGCACTTGTGTGCTGAAGAAAATCCTCACGCAATAGATGGTAGAGGTTGTCAACACAACACATTTTCAATTAATGTTTGGTGTGGGATTGTTGGCAACTATTTGATATATCCGTTTGTCCATATGTACATTTTAGTCGCCAGGCCCGTGCATGTCTCGATGCGAGGTATCCTGATAAATGTATAGGCAGAGAACGGTCCGATACCATGGCTGGCCCGCTCCCCAGATCTGAATCCTCTGGTTTTTTTTTATGGTGTCATCTGAAAGCCATGGTGTATGAAATTCCAGTCAAAGCACTTCAGGAGCCTACTGGCACGTGTAACTAAAGCGCGTCGAACAGTTAGAAAATCCCGGCGTTTTTGAAAGCGTTCGCCGTTCTTTATTGTAGTGGCGTCGGCTGTGCATTGAACACGAGGGGGTGAAATTTTGAACAATTTTTAAAATAGTTCTTTTTTATGTTTGTAAATTTTAATAATAAATTTCACCCCATTGTTTGTTTTACTGGCAAAACTTTTTTGTAAAGCATTTTTACCCTATATGTATTAAGAGTTTTATACTTATTTTGGATCATAGAATCAGTCCTGAAAGTTTATCGGTGGAGTTCTAACACCCTATATGTATATATGTATGTATATATATATATATATATATATATATATATATATATATATATATATATACTGGGTGTCTCAGACCACAAAGCCTTTTAATTCGACAACGCCTGGTCGAATGTGACTGGGACAAAAATTTTTATTACCAAAGTGAACCCAAGGAATCCACTGATGAATTTATTTTTTACCGGAATAATCTGCAAGTACCCGGAACCGGAAGTAACTTTAAAATTTCAAATGGCAACATAGGTAGAATATGGTATTAATTGATAGGTCTTTTTAAAAATAATCTTATTGACTTTCTTGATGACGTTCCATATGCGACACGTTTAACAATGTATTTGCAACAAGATGGTTGTCCAGCTCAAGAGTTTTTCGTCAAACCGTTGAACGCCTTTTTTCCTATCTTGAAAATCCCGCTCTTGAAGTTTCTGGTGAAAAGAGACATGGTATGGATGGGATTTGTTTGTTTTTAAAACTCTCCAAGCAGTGGAGCGACTTATTCCAGCATCGATTTCAATTCTTCTAGTCGAGGTCCAGAGCAATTGCTCCAAGAATATCTGGTACTCTTTCATCTTGTTTTTTTTATTTTATTTTTGTAAATATGCAAAATATTAAAAAAAAAAACATATTAATCACCAAGCGTTGTCGAAATAAAAGGCTGGTACCGGTGGTCTGAGACACCCTATATATATATATATATATATATATATATATATATATATATATATATATATATATATATATATATATATATATATATATATATATATATATATATATATATATATATATATATATATATATATATATATATATATATGTGTGTGCGTGTGTTTGAAAACATGTTAAACCTATATTACCATTAAATTTTGTTGCAAAAAATAAAGGCTCCTTATTGTTCACAACTTTAGGATTTGGCACAGTGTCAAACATCATATATGTCTTCAAAACATACATACATCTAGTGGTATTTAAGTCATTAAAGACAAGTGACTTTACTGCATAATAATTGGCTATTATATGGACCGTGGTGAATAAACAAAATAAAAACCACTGGAAACTAATTAATAAAATTCAAAACTGGACCTGAAAACTAATTTTACCCTTCTTACAGTTCATTTCTTTCAAAGGCGGTGATGAGAAAAATTCCAAACATGCTGGCTACAAGATTAACACAAGTTTCTTGACTCCCATCTTTGGCAGACACATCTGCCATATTGCCTCTGATTGCTTGGTGTTGTGTTATTGAAGCTCTAGTAGCACTTCCTGCTACTCCAACCTACAAAGCATGTAATTTTATATGTAAGAAAACCACTAACGAAATAAATGATTAGTAATCCTTAGATACTAATAAGTTAACCATAAATTTGTTATATGCCCCAACTCTGCTAAAATATAGGCAAAGAATACTGTTTATCAATGAGACAAAAAAAAATGAAGACTACAGTCATCTTTAGGATGACAATACATTCCTGCCGCTTCAAGAAAGTAACTTAGTGGAGATATTGTCTATATGTTTTAATAGTATTAAAAAATCAGGTTTCTTTTGTAAGTTACAAAATACAGATTAAAATGTAAGCATGCATACTTATTGAGTAAAACAGTTCAAATCTGGTATTATCTAAAAAACACTATTTGGAATTATAATAATATAGCCTTATACATCTTTAGCAACTTAGTGGAGATTATGTCTGTATGTTTAAGAAATATGAAAAAAATAAGGTTCCTTTCCAAGAAGTCGAAAACATTTTTCTTAAGAAATCAGTATATAAAAAATATAAGCTATTAAAAACTAATTTTTTCTGACTTTTTAAGAAGTAAAAAAAAATCACGAAGAAGTCTTCTTGAAAAGATGATTTCTTCAAAAGCTCTTTCAAAGTAAATAGACTTTTTTAAGAACTATCTTCAAGAAGTCCGAAAAACGACTTTTTTTTTTTAAGTTGTCAAGAGATCGCCAGTGCCGTTGAGAAGTCCTCATTTGGACATCTTGAAAACTTCTTTTGGCAATAGACGTGCGAATCTTAAATAAAAACTCTTTAAGATGTCGCTACATCATTTTGCTTTCTGGGTAACCACGATAAACATCGAAATGAGTCGAATCTTGCTAGTTCAAATCTGGTATTACCTCAAAAAAAAACTGTTTTGAATTATGATAATGAATATCTTAACCATAATAATTTATAATGAAAATCTATAATTGAATTATGGAAGCTGCAGTGTGATATCGTAAATGAATTCCAAAAACGTAGGCCTTATGTGTTTAATATGCAGTGCAGTAAAGCCTCGATTATCCGGATCGGCCGGGATCGAGAATTCGTCGGATAATTGAAAACATGGATACGGTCGAGTTCGCATTACGGTTTTTTTCAGCGAGCGGTTAGCCGCTATAACCGTGAAACCGCTCGAGAAGCACACACTACGCTTTTAAAATCAGTTGCGGGAAAACGCAAGTGAGGACGCTTGTACTTTTTAGCTTACTTGACTCACAAAATCACGCGATTAAAAATCGAGTCAAGTAAGCTAACATAAGCGGCCTCACGTGCGATTTTTTTCCCGCGGCTGATTTTAATAGCATTCTGGAGTGGTTATCGCGGTTACCGCTCGCGGGAAAAGACCGTAGTGCGGCCTCGTCCTAAACGATAATTTCAATTGAGGCACTTTTTACGTTTTAATGTTTTTTATTTCGGCAATACATCTAGAAAGACGATTTAAATTTTTTATTGTAAAAATATAAAAACATTTTCTTGTAATAATAGAAAAAGTGTAGTACATAATAAATACACATTATATAAATTAATAAAAAATAAGATGCAGATGTAAATTTATTAAAATAATCAGTAATTTGTTTTTGTGATTCGTATATTCTCGTCCTTATAAATTCCTTCATTTGTTTACCAATAAGCTGAAATTTTTTTTAAAACCATTAGGTTCAAGTTGCACGTCAAAATATTCGAGTAGTAATGAAAAAGATGGTAATGAAACGGTCGCAGTTTCTACGTGGTAATCCATACTTACTCTGAATTGAAAAATTCAGTATGGTTTTATCACTAATTTTTATGAAAATATTATATTACTTGTGAAATTATATAACTCTACACACATTACACGACTGGAGTTTCCACTGTTAAAGATCATCTTCACTAATATATTTCCATAAACATTGTAGTATAGACAGAGTAGTATATTCACTGCATCTCTTGGTTCTTGATGACTTCGCATTTCCAAAACCCTTTAGTCATGTTCTCCCAATAAATGGAGCATTGTCTTTCCTATAAAGTCTCTTCATAGCTTCTATTGGCTGGGCAATACATGTAACATTCAGGAAAAAATACACTCCGAATATGTTTCCATCTTCTGTTTTTAGTAACACTGCATCAGGTTGGGTCAGTACATTATCCAATATGCTTTTGGTGGAAGATTATTTTCCTTCAGATAAGTTACAACCTTAGGTATAAATTTATCAAAAATCATTTTCTAAAAATTACTCAAACATCCGAGCAGTCTTTTGATTATAAGTCTAAAGTTGTTTCAAAAATATACAAAAATAATAATTACTTCGGGCAAAATTTTTGTCCTTTTTTAGGTATTGCTTTCTAACAGCTCAGATTCGTGTGGATTGCACAGTTTTTCAGGTCTTAACCCTTTTGGCTTCAAATTTTTTATTTGGAAAAAACTTGGCATTTGGCATTTTTTTAATGCCAAACTGGTTGTATTAATATTGAACTGGTTTGTTTCATAGGTATAGGAATTATTCAGTGGTGGCAAACGCCACCAGCAAGTCGTACATGTATACATCGTTATTCGATTGAAATAACAGATTTATACATGAACACAGGTGAACTTGGCACTTTATCGAATCCGTGAACGCCCTACAGACGTCTGAAGCTTACAGCGCTGCTCGCTGTCATTCTTACGTATCGTACACCAAGGTTATCAAAGCTAATGGCATTCACAGGTATGATATGTGCTCTTTTTGCGCTTAATTAGTACTTGTGAATTTCTGGGACTGTCGAGCAATGGTCAACCTCGTTTCGGCGTACAAATTAGGCTATCAAAAAGTACCAACCATTTGCTATTGATATAGTAAACTCCAACAAATCTAACATTTTGTATATTGGTTTATAAAAAGTTGTCCATTGAAAGGTATTATTGATTCATCAATGCAAAGATTTTCTTTGATTACCAACTCTTCACACCGTTTTTAGGATTCCGTTATTATCAACAAGGAACCCTTATAGTATCGATATGTCCGTCCGTCTGCCCGCAGTTTAGCTGACTATTAGAAATATAAAGCTGTAATTTGTCACGCCGACAAAGTGATAAAATAAAATCTTGAAAAGAATTTTTTTAGGGTACCTCTAGACGTAAAGTGGAGAGGTTTTTTCTCGTCTACCCCATGGTAAGGGGTGTCGCTGGATAGGTCTTTCAAAAATATTAAAGGTTTGTGAAAACAATATTTCGATTAAGAGATCCGTTTGTGAAATATTAAGCTTTAAATTGCTAATTTTTGTTAAAGTACTCAAATGAGTATTTTACTCATTATTCTCAGATGGAGTAAAAACAATGTTTTGCGGTAAAAACTCATTTTGAAAAAGACTTTGTGTTCCCATAAAAGCGCTTTTCTTTCTAAATTTTGCACATGCACCTATTGGTGGCTATTGCGTACATAAACTTCAAGGATTTTAGACTAGGATTATTTAGGCACAATCCCCACACATTTTATGTTTTGCATATTATATTATATCTTGCACTTCACATACCAGTCAAAATCAAATCAATATTGGGTTTGACACATTAATTATTTGTTCTTACCAAATGTATGTTTGAAGTTATCAGCATCCATCTTGAACAACGTTTAGAAAATGCTCGTGCACATGAATCATAATTCCAAAGTTGCCTAAATTGCGCATGGATATTCTTTAAAATACCATGTTAGAAAAACATGGAAAAAATATGGATAGACATAATAAGTAGAGGCTTGCAAATTTTACGGTGGCAAATGCAACCGGCAGGACCCATGAAAGGGGAAAGTCATGTTCTTTTATAATACCCTCCAAATCATAGCAGATTAAATAAATTATTATTAGCACTCATGCATTTATCACGTTGAATGGATTCTCATATTCCATGGCACTTTTAAAACCTGTGCAGCCAACCATAAGACGCAGAATAACTGCATTTAGTTTTCAACAGATCATGAATCTTTTGGGCTTCACTAGTACCCAGGTCTTGATATCCCTAGACTATTTTTACTAAGAACCAATAAGATATTGCTGCATCAAATTAAAAAATATAAAGTTTTTGTTCCATAATGGAAATGTATGCGTTTGATTCCCTAAGATACGCAGCATTTTGCTATCTTAATTAAGCCTTTATTAGGTTAACTTATCATATGTAAGCCGCTTTAGAAGCCGTGGATAATACATGCACGGTTGAACGATCATAAATTTATGCAAGGAGAATCGGACGCTCGAATTAACCAAGAGTACAGTAAATCAGATTTGTATTGTATTTTGAATAATAAAAAAAAACTTACAATGGCCTTCATAGACGATGTTAAACACAAGATATACATTGTTATTATTTGGACATAAGGTAGAAACAATTCCAGGAACATGGCTACATCATTTAAAATATCAGCAAACATCCTCCAGCTTTTACAATTTGGATCCAATGAGGTCCTATAAATAATAATATATATATATATATATATATATATATATATATATATATATATATATATATATATATATATATGTATATATATATATATATACTCAGTATAATCTTGATAATCCGACACATATGGGACCAGACAACCGCAGGATTATCTAAGGTGGCCTGTCATACTGCGTTCGGCAGTACAGTACTTCTTTGAGATAGTCTGTACTGTCTTTTTAGGCACTGCATTTGTACTGCCTTTCTTATAAGATGTACTGCTTGTACTACTTTGCATACTATATTAAAACTAAATAATTATAACTGTGATTTAAACATTTTCAAAGCGAATGCCAAATCACTGTTATCACTTTCGCCAAGCAGTTCGTTAGTTAGTATGACAAAGTCGGACGCATGGTTGAAATAAGGTTGAAATCCGGTGCCAGACCGGAGCAAAAGATTCGCTGCCGCCACCGGTGCGATATCGCGGCGGACCGACTGACACGGCGGCTTGTATATATGTTCATTTTATAGTATCATTGTATAGTATATGATCAAAAAGCGCGATTTCCGTGATAGTCACGGTAGTGCAGCGTTGCACGACAAGGACGCTGTTTTGACATGGTTGTCTCTGTAATCACATTGATTTTATGATTTTATGTTTAATTCTGAAATGAGGGGCTTAAATTGAGATTATGGGGTTTAGATTGACAAGACTAGACAGATAAGACTAGATAAGACTAGACAGACAAGACTAGACTGACAAGACTAGACTGACAAGACTAGACTGACAAGACTAGACACACAAGACTAGACAAGCGGTGAAAATTGCGGGCGCGTAGCGGGGAATCCTGTGTGCATACATAATTGGTTGCAAACATATTACGGGTTGATTCAATTGAGATTATAGGATTTGGGACAAGAACATAAAAGACTAGATCACATCCTGTGATATTTATCTGAATAATTTCCTATGTGTAAGCGAAATTTCTTAAACTTGTTTATGAACTCGACCGTATTAATTATTTTAAATAAAAAAAATATTTCTGCTATTAGGTTTCATTTTGAGTGTGTCATGATGGTATTGTTTCTTTCTTAAGTTTACGTAATCAGTTTAGTATTTGAACTTGAAGATTTTAAATGTGTATCAAGAAAATAACATTATTTTAACAACTACGACAGTGAATGTTTATGTAACCGCACGCTTAGGACCGGGCGCTTGATAAATAAACAATCGTGTCCAGTTTAAAAATTACAACCGCTGCATTTAAATACAACTACCGCAGTAAGAAACGCGGTCTAATTAATTTAGTATTTGATCTCGTAAATGCATGCGAGTATGACATATTTAAATCGTAAGATGGGAAACGCTATCAGTTTCATGTTTCATTTTATCTGGATGCTAGTTTGAACTTATTCGATGTATTCTGAGAAATTTGGATGAGTCATACATGCATAGAATCGTGGGAAGGTTAAAACCGTTGTTGAAAACCAGCAGTTGAGTCAGCAACCAGCAGTGAGAGTCAGCATTTTCCTGTTTCAACCTGTCTGGATGAGTCATTGAACACGTGATACATCCGGCACATTTTGATTGGCTTATTGAGTCTACATACTGAATATTATTCACCCTAAACCTCCAAGAAGATAAAGTTGGAGAAGTAGGCAGTCAAAAATACCCAACAAGGTTAAAGTTTGCGGGAGATCCTTCGATTACAGAAACAAACACAACAAAGCAACAGTGAAGCTGGTCCAGCAGAACATCATCCAAGGTTGTGTCAGCTATAGAATTGATGGTTCAAGGATTGATGTAGATAGCTTTATTAGTAAATTGAACAGCCGTTGTACTTGTGTGTCTAGTCTTGTCTAGTCTTGTCAGTCTAGTCTTGTCAGTCTAGTCTTGTCAGTATAGTCTTGTCAGTCTAGTCTTGTCAGTCTAGTCTTGTCAGTCTAGTCTTGTCAGTCTAGTCTTGTCAGTCTAGTCTTGTCAGTCTAGTCTTGTCAGTCTAGTCTTGTCAGTCTAGTCTTGTCTGTCTAGTCTTATCTAGTCTTATCTGTCTAGTCTTGTCAATCTAAACCCCATAATCTCAATTTAAGCCCTATCTGTAAATATGTCCACCCTCATTTTGAATTTTCCCCGCGCTCGCGCGCCATCTACACATACACGCTCGGACACGTTCAGAACAACGGTTAGGTGATGGGGTAGTTTTGCTCCTTCGGGCTCAATGGGAATCTTATGATAGGAGCAGCCCCATGTAAATCCTTACGGTGAGGAGGGAATAGAACGCATCATCTTTCCCTACTTGTGGGCATTGCCATTTCGCTGCCGCGCCGCTAGCCAATTTTTTCGCTGCGGAAATTTCGTAACGCATACGCTCCGCGCCGGTCTGAAGGAGCCTTGTGTTGGGGCGAAATTGAGGCGGTGTAGTATGAGCAGGACAAGCAGACCACGAGGAATCCCAACAAATTCCGTTCTCAAATAATTTTATTAATAGTGAAAACAATATGTCGACAGACAGTACGCAGTTCATTAGAATATTTCCTTTATCAATGATCAGTTGTTTTTTCTTGTGTTGATGGCTTTATTGAAAAAGATGATAGCAAAAATGATGACACTGTGGTAAAATGCACTATTTGTTGCTCAGAATTCAGTATTGCTAATAGTGGCAAAGCGGCAAAAACAAAACATTGCAAGTGATAAACATAGCAATAGTATTAATGCAGCATCTTAATGGTCAATTGTGATTGGCTACTTGAAAAATATAACTTTTTCATTAGATGAAAAAAATAGCAATATCTGAGGGAAAACTGGCATACCATACAATATGCCATAACCATAGTTTCGTAATATGGACAGTAGGTCAAATATAGTGTGCAAACTCTTTGAAATAGTATATTTTGTAACTAGGGCGGAAAGTTGTCAATTTTTCGAGAGAGCGAAATTGTGCGCATGAACGAAGTGAGAAAAAAAAAATGGAATCAAAAATGAAGAAATTGTTTTTTCAATTGTCTTCGGTGGTGTGGATTCGAGTTACACTTTTATAGTTACGTTATTGCATTTCATTCATAGTCAAGCTGTTGTATTTCATATCACTATTAAAGAAATTGAAAGCTCTAAGGCGGTGTTTGCCAAAGTGGGGCAATTTGATTGTTAAGGGGGGCAATTCGAAATTGGACTCGACAGAAATGGACACGACCCTTTTGCTCCGGGCCATTTAAATGCAATGCTAGATTTCGGTGCCAAAATCGAAAAAAAGCAAATTCTTAAATAATTGCGGTCAATAAATATTATAAATTCGTTTGATATCAACAAGATATCAACAACAAAGGTTTTTGACGTCGCCAACTGTAAAATAACCCACAAATCTGGAAAAATCATACTATAGTTGAGAATTTAATAAAACCGCCAATATCAGCATTTCTTAAAACGGTTCTTGAAAAAGATGACAAAGATGTCAAACCTATGAAACTCGGTAACAATACTGTTACCAGGAGAATAGACGAAATGAGTGAAAATATAGAAAAACAACTTGTTGAAAAGCTGAAAACAAAAAAATTCTCACAATCAGTGCAAATGGATGAATCTACTTTCAGAGGCAGTGAGGCAGTATTGGTAACACGTAAAATATATTACTAAAACACACACGCACACACACGCGCACACACACACAGACACACATATAGGCTAAAAATATACTTAGATGACAATAATATACCAATGAAAAATATAACATATTGTGCTCCTAATATGATGGACAAGAAAAATGGTTGCTTAAAATTGATGAAAGATGAGAATCTTGAACTGTTTCTTGTGCATTGTGTTATTCATAGAGAAAACTTGTTAGTTAAAAACATCTCGCCTATTGTAAATGAAGTACTACATCTAGTAATAAAGTGCCATTAATGCTATTAGCATTTTGGCATTAGCTTGCCAAATGTGAGTGTCTCTTCTAACTATTTTGTGAAGAACAAAATGCAAACCATGTGAGACTTTTACTTCACACTGAAGTAAGATGGCTCTCTAAAAGGAACTGCTTGAAAAGATGTATGGAACTGTTTAAAATAAAACTCTTGTGGATGCAAAAGCGAAGATATTTGGTTTCATTACCCGTATTGAGTTATGTCAGAAATATATTAACAACAAAAACTTTGAACAGTTTCATTGGCTCCAAAAATGTGATGTAAATGATACCACTATACTTGTTATTGTAGATTATCTGAAAATACCATCGGCTGATTTAAAAGAAAGATTTTCCAAATTAAACCAAATTGATTTTCCAACTTGGATGATGCAGCCAATGTTAGTGGATTTGTCTGATATATCAAATATGCAGTATCAAGAACAACTCGCAGAAATGCCAAATGATGAGTCAGTCAAAACTTTCTTTAATATAAAAGGAGCGATGGCATGACTTTGCGAGGAAACAGAAATCAAATACCCAAACTCAACCAAATGTGCAAGAAAACTATTGTTATCATTTCTGTCTTCATATTTAGCTTTTTATTAAAATTATTTGGATTACTATTTAAAATTATATATATGTTACATAGGGGGGGCATAAGAAGTTGCATGGCACAAAAAAGGTTGGGAAACACTGCTCTAAGGTGTCAGCTCTTCCAAAGTGAAAACTGACTTAACTAATGTGTTGAAGCAAAAAGTCGCTAGATATAATACTGGATTTGTTCCAATAAAGTAAACGCAGAAACTCGATACAATTGAAGAGTCGATACAATCTCGATAAACTCGATACAATCGCCCCCTGGAAGCGAGGCGAAATTTATTAAAGAAATTAAATGTTTTTATAAAAATTCCTTTGAATATGTAAAAAAATGATGGTGTAGATATTATTATTAGAACCATACGACAGGCCAAAGAAACATTCACAACTTTTGAAGCCGCAGCAAACAACATGGGACAACACATAAATGAACAAAAAAAGTAAATTTATGGCGGCAACAAAAAACCAAAGAGTGCGAGACATTCTACAGAACATCTCAATTAATGATCATAATTTTGAAGGGGTGAGAGAGTTTGAGTATCTGGGTGCGACAATGATGGTAGATAATAACAACAGTGCAGAAATCAGAAGATGCATTATGTTAGCAAATAGGTGCTATTTTGGCCTTTCAAAGTACCTTCACAATCGTAATCTATCAAGAACTACTAAAATCAGGCTATATAGAATACTCATCATACCAGTCTTAATGTATGGATCGGAGACATGGACCCTGACAAAAACAGATGAATCTCTGATGATGATCTTTGAAAGAAAGATATTACGAAAAATATACGGGGCAATCCAAGACAGTATGTGGAGACACAGGTATAACTTCGAAATTTACAACATCTATAGACAAACCAGTAACAAGAACATAGTAACAAAGCTGCTCTGGAAGGATGGTGTAAGCGAGGACGCACGAAAGATAGGTGCACCGAACTGGACGATGCAGACCAGAGTCCTATTAGATATGTCCTTGTTACCGGCTTGTCTATAGATGTTGTAAATTTCGAAGTTATACGTCTCCACAGATTGTGTTCTTGGATTGCCCCATATATTTTACACAATATCTTTCTTTCAAAGATCATCAGCAGAGAATCATCTGTTCTGTCCATGTCTCATATATATATATATATATATATATATATATATATATATATATATATATATATATATATATATATATATATATATCTTTCATCACCTATACCTATCACCTATCTTTCGTGCGTCTTCACCTTACACCATCCTTCCAGAGCAGCTTTGGTCTTCCTCACCCCCTTGTGCCTATGGGTTCTGCTTTAAGGATCATTTTTGCAGGATTATTGTCATCATATATATATATATATATATATATATATATATATATATATATATATATATATATATATGTATATATATATATATATATATATATGTATATATATATATATATATATATATATATATACATATATACTGTTTCCATAAACATGTATGACATGACAAAACCATATTCATTACCTTTTCCTGTGGGATCAGACTGTAATAATTATCATAGGATTTTATATTATCTATCTTTCTTTGTATGACAGAACTTCAAATGAAATAAAAGATTTTATACATACATGAATGGTATCATTCATGTATGTATAATATGGCAGTGAAAGTGTTAATTATTGAAATATTTATTAATGAAATACAGAATATATTTTTCTGTACTGATGTCGTTCCCCTAATTGGTTCCTATACATCAATTGTGTCTGGACATTTGTTGCCCCATAATTTGTTCACTGGTCATTTGTTCCCGTCGTTTGTTTCCCATTACATTTGTTCCTGAGTAATTTGCAAATCGGTACATTTTGTGTTACAAGCTAAGCTTGCTCTATGGGGCGATAAAATAAAATGTTTAATGCCAAATTTACATAAGATTTCACAAATTACAAAAAAATACAACATACAAATTGGCCTAACCACTTGCAAAATTTACAAGCCCCAGTCATTTGTCAAGGTGGATAAATTTAAATATAAATTTAGCTGTAATGGTACAAATTTACATAAAATCTGCTAATACAACCAAATAGATAACCACCATACCTATGGTGTTTCAAATTTAACTATAGTACGAAATTGATGAACAAATTATTACAAATTATATAATGAGTAAGAAACAAGTTACTTAGGATCAAATATACTAGGGAAAAAATGACCATGGACAAATGACCCCCTAACTATGGGTCCTAGATATTTTATCTTATTTGTATAATATACAAATTTCTAAACTTAAAATATCAAATAGATTTGGTATTTACTAGATTCTAATTGTAAAATTTTACCCTTTCCACCAAGTAAATATAATTCTTCCTATCATACCAGTTCCATCTTTTATAACCCATGTTATTGCAGCTGATAATGGCTTAACTGTATTATCTCCGACACCAACTCCTTTTAAAATAGCTTGTGTAGCAAATATTCCAGTAATTGTACTGCAAAAAGCTTGTAAAGTATCCCATATCTGATAACTTAGATAATCTTCACTAACAGTATCTGGATATCCAAAAGGTAGGAAAATTTGTTTCAATACAAGAACAAAGTTTTCCATAACGGATTGTGTGAAGGAGTGAGTTTGTTCATTTCTTAATATGATTGAATTTTGACCTGAAATAAATAAAATTTCAAACTATTTGGTTAGGATTAAAGAAGTTATGCATTTTACGAGATGTATAACTGTTAATTCTCCCCCGGGTTCCACACTGTTCACTTATTATGAATTTTTCTAAATTTAAAATAGGTTTGTCCATTCTTAACACTTTACGCAAGCAAGTTTTGAAAAACGCAAAATAAAATTTGGATACGTAAACAAATTTGACGTACGAACCGTATGCAACACAAACTACAGAGTTACAAAAAAATAGATGTTCCAAAAAACAAGTTAGGAGACGCAACACTTCAGTTGCACAAATCTACTGTATAACATATGTTATTTAAACGTGCCCGCCAACTTATGTATAAACGTTACGCCAGTGGCTGTCAACTTTTTATCGTCATGGTCCACTTTCAATAATTTAAAAATTTGGCAGCAATTGGTCAATTGATTTATATATTGCCCGATCATGATTTTGTATTGCCCAGGCACAATCTGATCTGGCGGCTATTAACCTAAGAATGTAAAGGTTCACTAAAATGAAGCTATCCTAATAAAACAACGCGCGACTAAACAACGCTACGAAAATATCACACCGACATAACAACACTCTACGAAAAAAACACGCTACGAAAATATCACATCTGAATAGTGATTATTATGTGATATAATAGGCATGATGAAAGTAACCAAGATTCAAAAAAATATTGTGTTTATCTAATGTGATGGAAATAAAAGAGTGTGAAAGTAGTATATTAAAGGACGAGTTCAGTCAGCGCGATTTAACAGCACGCGTCCAAGTTTTCAAAACGACGAGCGTAGCGAGGAGTTTTCTAATGGACAAGTGTTCATCACTAATGGAGAAGTGTTCATCATTCATCAAAACGCCTGACGAACGAGTTTATTATAGTATTTTTTCTATTTTGCGCCCTTTTATGCCATTTTATGGCATTTCTAAATAAAAAAATCGCCCATACAAGTTCATAAAATTTTATGGTAGTTGGTTACACTGATAATTGACACTTGAAATTAATTTAAAGGTAATAATTTAAAGGGGTGAAAAAATATCATGCACTCCACTAGAATCGAAAGAAATAACTGCAAATACAGTGAATAAATTGTTGCCAGATAAATCGCGAGCAAGATATGAAAAAGAATACTGCAAATTTAAGTGGGTGTAAAGTGGGAGTGGTTTAATCTAAATAAAGTTACAGTTGCTTCGGAAAATGTTTTACTTGCTTACTTCGAATTACAACGTAAAAAGTATATGCCATCAAGTTTATGGACGATATATTCTATGTTGAGGTACTGTTTATCTATACATAAGGATGTAGATATATCCAAATATTGTAAATTGCAGGCCTTATTGAAACGGATATCTCAGGGCTATGCACCTAAAAAGTCGAAGATTTTAGAAGAAGATATTCATAAATTTATAAGGGACCTGAATGATAAGTCTTATCTTACTATGAAAGTGGATAAATTTGTATGTATATTGCAGCTTTGTAGGTAACGGTATTCATTATAGATCGTCTTGATAATGGGTTATAATGGTGTGCTTAGGCGTCAGGAATTAACGTATATGTCTGTCAATGACAGAATACAGATCCGATTACATCATTGTGTCTGTATCTAAAACAAAAACTTACATTCCAAGTATGTTTGCAATTACAGATCCTCATTGGATTGACTTAATTAAAAAATATGCTAACTTACGTCCTAATAATGTTACGCATAAGAGATTTTTCTTAACTTTTTGTAACAGTCATTGTATTAATAGTCCAATTGGTACTAATATGGGGAGAATAACAAAAGACATTGCGACATTTCTCAAATTATCATCTTTACAGTGGACATTGTTTCCGAAGAAATAGTGTGACACATTTGGCCAATCATGGTGGTGATTTGTTGACAGTAAAAAATCATGGTGGATGAACGTCTACTACTGTTGCGGAGGGGTATGTTGATGCTTCGTTAAAAAAGAAGATTGAAATATCTAAAATGCTTGGGTCTGAGCAAGCAAATATCAACTTACCTGGATGTTCTTCTAGTGCCCCACATTTGCAATTTGATAGCAACAGTAGTAGTAGCACTGTATATAATGTCCCTGGTGTGAGTGTTACTGCTCAAGAATCCAATGCTACTGTAAATATTTTTAATACTTGTACCATTGAAAAGAATTTAAAATAAATATGTGTTATATCGTTTATTACCATTAATTAATTCAATTTGTGTATTCACGAATTCCACACGTCTTCTTCTTCAAGTGCCATCTCCTCTTAGAAGGTTGGCTATCATAACTATTTTCACTTTTGATATTGTAGCTTTAAACACAACGGAACTATAGTTGTACCACTAACACCAATCTAAAGTTAACTTTTTGTTTTTTCACTTTAAATTACTCTCTATATAAACTTTATACCGTTCAAAAAATACATAATTTCAACTAGCAAATTTTTGTTGTGGTTCCACACATCACATAATCTCAAAACTAATTCGCCGAAAACAGACTCGGCGAGCCATTACCGCACGCATATGAGTGCTGTAATGAGTCCATTACAGACGCAAAATAGAAATATGTATTTATTTTCATATTCAGTACGAGATTGATAATATTTTTTTTAAAACAAAACTATAAAATACAGCAGTCCGCCATGATAAGTTGAACACCAATCAGAGTGAATTACGTCACGCGTAAGTGAACCTCGTAGGAGCTTCGACGATCTCTGCATTTTTTAATTGTTGTTACCTGCGTTTATAAAGTATTTAGTGATTTCCATTGATAAGTTGCTTAGTTTTGTATTCTCAAAACATGGAACAAAATTTTACCGAGGCAAATAACTCTAATTTGCCTAGAGTTGCTTTGTTGATGTTGGGGGAGTTTTTGGCATGAAAGACTTTTGTTCAGCAGAGTTTAGAAATGTCAAAACTACAATGTAAGTATAATGTTAATATTTAAAAAACAATAATTTAAAAGTTCAAAACCCATTAGATTAGATTAGATTAGATTAGATTCCCGACTTCCTCTAAGGGTTTGGCGCACGTCAACCTTAAGGCTTATTGTGCTGTCGGTTGATATCAAACTTGCAGTCCGACGTCTGTGTCACTGACTAGTTTCCTTAGTTTTCCTACAAGTTTGGGTTCCCATGTGGTTTGTTGGTTCCAGTCGAGCTGGTGTCGTATTCGTTCTAGGGCAGGGCATTCGAAGAGTACGTGGTTTGCTGTTTCATCTTCCTCTCCGCAGAGAGGAACCCATAAAATCAAAACCCATAAAATCAGTTTTAATAAAAAACACTTCTTGATAGATTGAAATTAGACGTTATGTTACTAAAATATTGTTTTTATTAACTATAACAGATTCTTTCATATTGATTTCCTTGTTTTAGATCCTCCAGGCCTCCTTATGGGGATGACACTGTGAGCTACATTCAGCTTAAACGTGATGGAAATCTGTGCATAATAAAAGCTAAAATCTGCCCAGAACAGAAGGTCCATGTACAGTTATATAAAGTTACATTAATAGTAGACGAAGTGGATGCATAATAGAAATAAAGTGTCCAGTAAGTGTCAAGACTGAAAAATTATATAGAAAATGGGAAACCGACCCAAAAGTATTATGTGCAGATGCAGCTACAAATGTATTTGAGAGGTCTACGAAAAAGTTACTTCTGTGTAGCTGATTGTAACTATAGTTACAATTATTTTATTTACCTACAAATTAAAAACACTGACACAATAATGGGTACACATTATCTTTCCATGAAGAGACTAAAATGTTAATCAAACCTGATACATATTTATCATCAAATGTAACACTTATGATATCAACATTATTCTTAACCTAAAATACAGTGTCCTATTTCATACTATAGTCAAAATAAAAATGTTGATATCATAAGTGTTACATTTGATAATAAATATGTATCAGGTTTGATTAACGTTTTAGTCTCTTTGTGGAAAGATAATGTGTACCCATTATTGTGTCAAAGTATTTATAATTTGTAGGTAAATAAAATAAATGTTTATATACATATAATAAATTTTTATATTAATTATGGTAGAATTGTAGTTTTATTTAATTAAAGAATCTTGTAAATTTATTAAACCACAGGCAATGGTAATAACATCATCAAGTACTTTGACTAGATTATGATTTATACATGCATGGTTTTAGCATACTAAATTCTCTCAAGCGACGAATGACTCTCTCAACATGTATTCTTAAATTCGCAATTTCTTTAGTTTCCCTTGCCTCAGTTTTTGATAGTTTAATCCCAGTTGTTACACTTGGAGGTCGCACTAGTTTCACTCCATGCTTGAGAAAAAAATGATTCTACATGCTTGAATCCCCTATCACACACATACCTGACTGCAAACCTTTATTATGTATGATTTATAAAATCACACGATTCAACCAAACATGTGTCTGTAATTCTTCCTCCATAACCTGGCAATACATAATTAACTAAACCGTTCGGTGTACAGGATATAAGATATTTTACGGTGTTAGCCTTTTTGTATTCTGTCCATGGCAGAGATTGATTCAAGGCTTTCAAAGGTTTTTGTATCTCAATCTCTAGGCAGTCAATGATGCAACTTACATTATAATATTTATGCTTAAATGCCAAGAGTAAATTATTTTTTATGGAATCTGTATTTAATTTTATCATAAAAGGACGACACATTACACTAGCTAACGAAGGAATGTCTTATTATAATAAATATTTTGCTATTTAACACGCAAAACAGCCGATTTCTTTCTTTGTCTCCCTAATGTTTTCGGTCTGTTTAGGTACAACTGACGTCACAAGCAGACGCCATGACACCAGCGATCGTTTTCGAGCTCATTTTAAAGTTTGAATTTCAATTGCTTTTTTTAACTTCGTTTCCTGCAGAAATAATATAAATTTTTGGAAATAGTAGGTACTTTAGAATATCATAGAACACTTTTTCAAAATCAGTCATCATGCCCATGCTAGTCAGGGTCGATTCTATTAATGTTTTGTTTGTTTTCTTAAATGATAACAAAAATATTTTTTCTTCCAACAAACATTAATTCCCACAAATTTTAATTCAATGATAACAAGATAAGGAACAATAACTTACAACTAATTTTAGGAAGAAGTCCATACAAAAATAAATTTTACATTTAGCGCAGTAATAATGCGTCTCACGGTTTTTTTTATGTTGCTGCAAACTCAAGACGATCTAATTTATAGCTTTGGTGTTTTTGGCAAAGACATGATGACAGCCTGTCTGCTGACATGCGAATTTATGAGATAGTAGGACAAAGCGGCAGTTCCCTTTTATTTTTACTTAGTGTGTCTATCACGGTCAACTTGTGAGACTACAGTTTATCTATCAAGGGAAAACTTCTGAACAAAATATCAGATGTGATGTTTCGGCCAGTATTATACATATCTTCACTTAGTCGCAAAACTAAAGCTATTGACGAGCTATCAAGTCTATAGGCGCCTGCTGGCTGTTTTGTTTCAATCTTTCATATTTTGGGTATAAAACATTTCGGCATGGATCAGGGCGTAGATTTTTATACCGGATTTGTTGGGTTTCGATGGAATAATAGACATATACACGAGAAGTTGATGACCAATTGACTTCAGAAACGGCCACATGTGCTGCTTGCACCCTGAAAAGAATGTAGCAACGAATCAGGCAGCTAACAGAATATGAAAAATGTCAGCATTGATGATAAAAGAAAAAAAACACGAAAGAGTATTTTGTCGTTGTCACAGAGCAATGCGCGGGTATAGGAAGGTTAAGACAAAGAAATCTAAGAGTGAAAAACATAAGAAGAGAAAACCACGCTAGCGGCAACAGAAGAACAAAAATATTTTACTATACCCTATTTTTTCTTTAGTACCATCATTTAGTATCATTATTCAAATGTATTTTTAAGAGAGTATCTTTGTAAGTCGTAAAAGTTGTTTACGCACAACTGCATCAAAATTGTTCCTTTACATCTTAGTTACTAAGACCGAAAATTTGACATTACACCCGTGAAAATTTTACCGGACCGTGGGCCTGTAAAATCATTGAAAAGCCCGCATCAAGATCTATCATCTTAAGACTTCCCAAGATGAAAACTCCGTCTTGAGATGAAATCAGATTCCACTAATATTTCGGAGGGAATTTTCTCAGCGCTTGCATTCCGAAGTTATGAAAATTTTTGTTTACAATAATTTTTTTTCTTAGCAACAAATAACCTAAGTGACGAGCTGTGAATTTAAATCAACGTCGCATTTTTTTGACCGTTTTTAACCATTTTTAATTAAATTTTGTAGTGTTTCTGCAGTTGTTGAAACGTTGTGCATGCCTCGGGCCGGAGGAAGATTACACCCTTCCCCTCATAAAGGCCCTAATCCGTCGGGCCTCAAACTTCGGCTGTGGGCGTAATCTTATACCTCCGGCCCTCTATATGTAAATAATTATTACATCAGATTTGTAGGTCTATAAAGCTGGCACCCCATCTCTTCAAAATTCAAATTTGATTAAACCAGAATTATGTGCTTTTTATGTGCTAACTATGTGCCACAATCGCGATTTTTGTGCTCGAAGCGTTCAATGAAAAAATCAGATTATACTTGGTGGTGCTAACTTAAAGTCAAGGCACCCATCCATCTGAAAGATGGGATACCGATACCAAATAAGCAGTATAATTATGTGTTCTTTATGTGCTTTTCAAGTACCCGGGAGCAAATTCGCTAACTCAACCCTTTGTGCAAAAATTCATCCCCAACCGAATGAGCCACAAGAGGTGAAATCTTTAACGACAAAGTACAAAAATTTTAACCAAAGCGAAAACGATGCAATAATTATGTGCTCTCAAGATATTTTTTTTTTTTTTTCTATTTATTATTATTACCTTTATTGGCATATTTACAACAATTACTATAAGACTAACAATACAACATATCAAAACAAAAAAAAAAACAAAACAAAAAAACACATGGAAACAATAAAAAAAAAGAACAAAAAAACAGAACATAACTAATAACCCGACCCAAAAATATCCCAAATACTCAAACTTAAAAAAATACTACACTTTAAAGAAACAAAAAAAAACAATAATTCTTCGCCCGCACTAACTTATCTCCCTCCCTAAACTCTTTCCACAATCACTCCCTTCCGCTCTAAAATTTCCCGCATTATGGGCCACCCGCTACCTGACTCGTCCATGCACGCTTCCCAGTCTTTACATTTATTTTTCTTTCCTTCTTCCCATGTTAGCCCTTTGCACTCTTCCATCCAATGTGCCCACCTGTCAGTACCCTCTCCGCATATGGTACACAAATTCTCCCTTTCATTCAACCAGTACCTTCTTCCCTTTTCTTCGTTGCCGCACCGAAACCTGGCTATCCTATTTTGGCTACCGCTGGACCCTCTGCTTAGGTACAAAGGGAGTCTGCCGTACACTTGTACCTTGTTGTACTCCCGATTGTACCTGCTTTCGTCTATACGGCTTTGTCGTATCTGCAGCTCTATCTCCCTACTCCTTTCACCCAACAATTTTTCACACTTTACGCCTTCCCTTTTCATCCTTTCTACCTCCTCTTTCGACAACCCTACTCGTTCATACATTTTTTTCCATTCATTTCCCCATTTTGTTAGTCTAATCCCTCCGACACCTTCCTTCCTTAAACTATTGAACACCTCTTTCACTATCCTTTCATTCCCTAACCTATACACTTTCCTTTCGTATCTTGCCACTCTCACTGATGCTTCTATTGCAACTTTATATACATTCGCTTCTTGTAGCACCAGGTACCCTGGCGTACTCCTGTCTAATTTCAACGCCCTTTTTATAAACTGAAGTTGTACCTTTTCTACTTGTTCCATTTCGTTCATACCCCATATTTCCGCTCCATACAACAAAATACTCCGAACACACGCTTTCCACACTGTCATTTTTGCCACAAAACTATCTTCAAATTTATCTTTCCAAGCATTCCAAAACCTATTAGCAGCCACCCATGCTTTCTTACATACGAACTTAATGTGCTCATTATTGGACCCATTACTACCAAACATAAATCCCAAGTATTTGAACCTGCTAACCTGCTCTATAACTTCTTCCCCCCACATCAAGCTTTCCTCTTTCTTACCAACTTTCTTTCTAAACACCATCCACTTAGTCTTCTCTACATTCACACTTAACATCTCAAGATATACTAACTCTCAAGATATACTATTTGCCATTTTTGTTCTCGCACCCTTGCACAAAAATTCACCCAGAAATCTATGAGAAATAAGAGGCGAAATATATAATAATCAAACAGAAATTTTAATAGACGAGTCATTGTTGCAATAATTATGTGCTCTATTCACAATTTTTGTGCTCATACCCTTGAACGAAAAATTCACGCCAAACTGTATATCCCATAAGAGGTAGAATCTCTAATAACCGAACACAGAAATTTTAAATGACGCGATATCGATGCAATAATTATGTGCTCTCGAGATATCGAAATCAAAAAGTTCAAAATATGGGAGCGAAATTCAAATTTGCAAAACGCATCCCAATTGGTCGATATGCTCTGTGTAGGGTTTCTGAATATCCGCACTTTTTCAAAACCGTGGTTTTCGGTTTTTGAAAATTAAAAACCGCGGTTTCGGGTTCGGTTTTTAAGAACTTTTGGTAGTAGTGTCTGATTTGTGTCTGTTGAATTTAAACGAGATCTTAGTTTTGTAGAAAAATTGGCGCTTAGGGAAAATGATCTTTTGGCGTAGATGGATGTAGCTTTAATTGTAGAGTGCTTGAAACAAAATAATTATAATGTTCTTTATATATATATATATATATATATATATATATATATATATATATATATATATATATATATATAAAGCACCGCCGTTTTCGGTTGTGTCCAAAAATAAATAAAAATAAAATACATAGAATTTGTGCTCTTTCAAGCATTGCAAACTATTGTTTTCAAAATGGCAACCATCGACGGTATATCTGTTCGAGCAATTTTAAAATCTGCATTTATTCGGAAAGCAATAGCTGCCGGTTTCCCAACTAAATCTTGCCAAAATGTTCAGGTGTTATGAACTTAATTCAAAAGGAATACGAGGAATGAAAAAATGAAATGATTTTAAAGTTTCATGAATTAAAATCAAATGGATAAAAAAATAGTATTACGCTAGATGACATCGTGAGTTTGCGACGCCGAAGATACTAAAACATTAATATTCATGGAGAAAACAATTTGTATTGCAATTTAGGTGTTCTGCGAAATGAAAGAACTTGTCCTGCAAATAATATCGTAATAACTGTTGAAAAACATTTAGATTCACTTAGTATCACTTTCAGAAATGATATCGTGGGAACTACACATGACGGTGCCCGGATAATTAACAAAATTGTAAAGATTGTCCTGCTGAACCATAAATTTGCATTAACCATACAATTCATCTCGCTATTTGCGACACTTTTTACAATAAATCACATCAAGTAGAAGACAGCTGCAGCAGTGTAGATGAAGATTTATTTCCTGAAAAATTGTACAAAGAAGATGTCGCTAATGAGTATTACGTCGAAGAAAATGCCGAAATTAAAAGAAATTTACAAATGGTAAGGAATTTTTTTTCCGTTTATCTCCTATAAAATCAGTTTCCTACAACGAAACATAAAAGCTCTTTTTGAAAGGAAATTTAATTAGCAATGGACATCAAGACAAGGTGGTCTTCTATTGAACACATGTAAGAAAAATGTATTCTTCTAAAAGTCAGAATATTACAGATTTTAACAGATTTAATATGGGTGCATTTAATTGAAAATGTTAATTTCCAATTGTTATGAAACTTAATCTCCAGTAAGCGTAGCAGTGACAACATTAAGCCGCGATGATTCTAATATATTTACGGCACAAGGTGTAATAAAATTCTTGGAAAAGAAATTTGGTTCTGATTTATAACTTATGCAAAGCTTCAATGAAAAATGTCATGGAACGTTTAAAGATTCGTGAAAATCTGGAATTAACAGAATTGGCTAGATGCTTATCAGATCCTTCGAAAGTTCCAACAAAGTCTGTTTTATTATTGGCCGAAAATCTTTTTGAACGACTTTATACAGATAACAATAAGGTTGAAGTTGAAGGTGAACGTTCGGAAAATTCAGAAAAATTAGAAGAAGTGACCAATCCATACTATTCTTTGCAAGACGAAATTAAAAAAGCTATTCAAGAGTTATTAATCAAATATATGTATCAAATATACTAATATGCACACAAATCGCTATCCTAATTCTAGAAAACAGGAGTTTGTTAAATATAAAAGAACTTTTGAGAGAACAAATAGATTAAATATTTTGTTTCAAGCACTCTACAATTAACCATCTACAATTAAAGCTACATCCAACTACGCCAAAAGATCATTTTCCCTAAGCGCCAATTTTTCTACAAAACTAATATCTAGCTAAGCTATATATATATATATAAATAAATATATATATATATACATATATATATATATATATATATATATATATATATATATATATATATATATATATATATATATATATATATATATATATAATAATAAATTTTATTGATTTCAAAGGGGAGACACAGTTGAGGCAATGTGCTGTCTAGCAGATTCTTGTTGGAAGAAGCCATTTTGGAGTTCATCATCATGAAGTTCGTAAATAAATTGTTGCAAAATAGTGGCTCTATAAGTGGCATTGCTTTTACCACACACCAACTTTGATTGGATGCAGTGGTGTCTCTTTAAAAAAATGTGGGTTGTCTACACTTCAAATGCACATGTTTTTGGAAATAATGTATCCGTTTAGATGAAACCAGGCTTCATCAGTGAAAAATGTTAAATTTAACACTTCGTCATTCATAATTTCATTAAACCACCCACAGTCTTTTATTATAAGGACAGTCTTTTATTATAATCGAGTGGTAAAAGTTCTTGGTACATTTGCAACTTATATGGTTTCTTATAAGAGATCGGGTCAACCGCGGGGTTTTAACGTCGATGTGTAGTGGAGTCCCAGAAGTATTTGCATACGGAAAATGAATCGAAATTATGTTTATATAACTGCGGAGTGTATGTTCTTTTTGTGGAATTGCTATTTTACATCGGTCATCGGTCACGTAAAAATATCGGTTTTGACACGTTTTAGACAAGAAAACTGGCTTAAATCTAGCTCGCGTCGATAGAAAGAATGCTGTACGTGCACTCTGGGTAACGCTAAATGAGCTAGAACGATTCGGGAGCCATGCCATTCGTTGGATGCACTGACTAAAACAAGCCGACAAATGTTTAATTTTATAAGCGTGGCTGCATGTTGCCATACGATAAATTATCTCTATTTAATTTGTATATTGACATACCAATCACACAATCTAGCAAGTTCGACTACATAAAATCAACATTTGAGCACTGTTATTGAAAGACTCACAGGAGATTAAAAAGCCCTTGGTATATATTTAAAAACTGTAGTGTGACCACAACGGAATTAGCCTACTTCCATCTAGATAACAAGTTGGCCTATATCCTACTAAAAGCCTCTCTCAATGGCTACGTTTTTCAGCACAAGAAGCACCCCAAATATTTCGGGATAACAATGTACACGACTCGACACGACCTTTTAAACAACATTGTCAAAACATCCATCCGAAAATCAAAGTGAGAAATAATTTTATCCCAAAGCTATCATATAAATCGTGGGGACCCTTATCAGGTACATTGCAGTTCTTGGACTAGTGTATATTGTAGAATAGTGAAGAGTGTAGTCAACCGCTGAATGTAATCTGCCATCTGGATTTGGCACATAGTGCACATCGGGCCATGCTAACCAAATGGCTACAAGTTCTGAGCATCATCACAAAAACGCAATAAAGTCGCATATAAAGAAAATTTTCTTAAATACAGCATAACCAAAACCAGCCAATTCATAATTGAATCAAAGAAAAGGACTTATGCCCCCTGAGATCACGAAAAATGCATTTGAGGCGATCTGTAAGACTGCACGAGTCCAACTTTGTCGTCGACGAGGAATGGATGAAGACCTGGATAGACTTGTTGCCAAAAATCAATGTTGTTAATGACCCAGCTTAACAGGATAATAACTCAACATGGGATAATAACAAATCGCAAAAAAATCGGGTCACTCCGTAATTTTTTAATTTTTAAGTTGTTTTAGTTCTTCGAATAAAACTTAGTGTTTAACAATCAAAGAAACCATCAGGATGTAGAAAAAAACAACATATGATACTTATCAGTTTACTTAATGAACATTAAGAAGCGAGAATAAAATTTAAAGGTATGCGTTCTACACTACCTATTGCTCAATCGACATCAGGCACAGAGGATCAGAGTGGTTTCTGGATTGACTAGTTTGTTTTCGATTAACTGTCATTCTCAGGGCAGATTGGTGTGTTGGTTATGGTTCTAAGTGCTGAAGATGGTGTAAAAGCTGTTGCTCTTTTGGCATATGGAAGAAGCCAGCGGTATGTGTCCAGATTTCTTCATGTCAGTGTTTCAACCGTCGAAAGAGTACTTGAGCGATTTAGGGAGACCGGCAGAAATACTCGGAGGCCGGAATCTGGAAGGAAACGAAAAACTACTGCTATCGATGACCGATTTATCGTTCGTACTTCTCTACGGAATCATCATGTGACTTAAGTGGAGACGAGAAACCAACAACGTGAGGTTTGTGGCACAGCTGTGTCTGTGTGGACAGTTCGTCGAAGGTTGCAAGGAGCTGACTTAAAATCTTCCGGACCAGCAACTGGACCAAAATTACTCCAGAGTAGCCAGACTCCAATTTTCTCGCGAACATGTAAATTGGACAATGGCACAATGGAGGACTGTACTGTTTACTAACGAGTAAAGATTTTGCCTGCATTCGCCAGTTGGAAGAGAACGAGCATGGAGACGAACGGGAAAACGATTTGCGGAGTGCAACTTTAAGCCCCGGCTTAGCCATGGTAGATATTCCCTGATGGTATGGGCAGGAATATCAATGGATGCCTGCACCGAATTGGTTGTCATTGATGGAAGATCGCTGACTGTTCAGCGGTATGTTGAGAAAGTTTTGGAAAATTACGTAGTCCCATTTGCTCTTTTTATCGGCGATGGCTTCATTCTGATGTCGGATAACGCAAGACCGAATTCTGCGATGTGCGTCACAGAACACTTGGATGCAGTTGGAATAAGAACATTCAACTGGCATGCATGTACCCCATTGTTACCCATTGTTAGAGGACGCGCAGTTGTACCAACCACAATAGACGAGCTTCGTGTGCCACTTCAGGAAGAATGGCAGAATATTCCACAAAATGATATTCGAGAGCTCATTAGTGGCATGGGCCGCCGTGTGCAGGCAATAGTTAGGGAAGTATTGAAATTCTATTCTCCTAAAATTTTCATTATTAATCTCTGTTTATTATGCTTATGTTTATTATGTTTATTTTGCAGAAATGCATTTTCTTTAGTGTATACGTACATTACCGTTTTCGCTTATTAATGTTCAATAAATAAACTGTTTTTTCTACATTCTGATCTTCTCTTTGTTTGTAAAACACTAAAAGTTTTATTCAAAGTAAGTACTAAAATAACATCAAAATTAAAAAATAACCCAGTTTTTTTGCATCTCTCTCTCTCTCTCTCTCTCTCTCTCTCTCTCTCTCTCTCTATATATATATATATATATATATATATATATATATATATATATATATATATATATATATAACAACCGTTAGACGCATACTCACATACACATAAGTATGCGACTTAACGGTTGACCCGCACGGCCGCATATAACTCTTGAGAATGTCGAATGTTAGTTCGCCGAAACGTCGAGAATCCGGTTCTTTTCAGAACCAACCCTCAACATCAACGCGGGATCCCCGAGAAAACAATACAACACAGGTATCTATCCGCGAAAACCTTAAACACAACATATATATATATATATATATATATATATATATATATATATATATATATATATATATATATATATATATATATATATATATATATATTATTACATCATTTTTGCCCATATGGACAGTGTTTGAACTTAAATATCTCTTGATGGCACAACTTTCACTTCTTTCCCTTCTTTTTCTTCTCTTCCCAAAATCTCTTCATCCTTTGACTGTGTTCCTGTTTCCTTTGTTCTGTCCACAATGTTCCTATCTTTTCCCTTTCTCTTACTAAAAATTTGGTATTCTTAATTTTGCTTCTGATTTTTTTCCTGTCTTCTATCATTTGTTGATTGATCCCCAATTGCTTTAAGTCATCTTCTATTTCATGAAACCAATTTGTTTTCCTACTTGAACTGTTTACTACATCAAAGATTTTTTTTTGTAAGTCGCTTATTGTTCATTCTCTGTATGTGCCCATAGAAAGTTAGTCTGCGTTATCTAATGATATCTGTGAGTCTGTCTGTGTGTTCATATAGCTCTTTGGTAGGTCTTTACACTACACTACCACTTACACTACCAAAGAGCTATGAACACACAGACAGACTCACATATATTATTAGAAAAAGCAGACTAACTTTCTATGGACACATACAGAGAATGAACAATAAACGACTTACAAAAAAAATCTTTGAAGTAGTTCAAGTAGAAAAACAAATTGGTTTCATGAAATAGAAGATGACTTAAAGCAATTGGGGAACAATCAGCAAATGATAGAAGACAGGAAAAAAATCAAAAGCAAAATTAAGAATACCAAATTTTTAGTAAGAGAAAGGGAGAAGATAGGAACATTGTGGACAGAACAAAGGAAACAGGAACAAAGTCAAAGGATGAAGAGATTTTGGGAAGAGAAGAAAAAGGAGGGAAAGAAGTGAAAGTTGTGCCATCATGAGATATTTAAGTTCAAACACTGTCCATATGGGCAAAAATGATGTAATAATATATATATATATATATATATATATATATATATATATATATATATATATATATATATATATATATATATATTATGATAATAGGAAAATAGTATGAACAAGAAAGCAGATGTTAATAATCTCAGTATTACATATGATTGATCTTATTGATATTATTATGATCTTCTTTCTCTTTCTCAAAAGATGTAATTTGTAGTTTTTATTTTATTTTTAGTTTTCAAATTTTTGCATTTTCTTTTAAATTTATTAATATTTCAAATGTCATTTTGTTTTTAATTTTTTTAATCTGTTATAGTATTTATATATGTAGGATTAACACTGTTATTTTTTAAAAGTTGTTCAGTATTGCTCATGAAGCTGTTTTTTAGTATTAACCTCACGTTAGTAAGTATTTTTATAAAACCTGTCTAAAGACCATGTGAGTTAACTAATAAATAAATTTTTGTAGTTGTTTTGATAAAGGGAATAAACATTATCTTTTCCAAATTAAAACCTGCTTCTTACCTAACAGAAGGAAGTGTCAACAATCTAAATTCCCGCCTATAGATCCAAAATACCTAAGGGAACACGCGGATGACTTCGCACAATCACTACAGACCGACACACAAACATGGGACGAACTTCTTCAGACAATCCAGCAATCAGCAAGGAAACTCGGTCAACCGCCACGAAAACGAAAACACAGATGGTGGACATTGGAATGCGATAGGGCCCTTGATTCCCGTATGCTTGCCTGGAAGACTTGGCATAGCACAAGAGAACAAGACACAAGAGAATTGGCAGAATTTCTTAAAAATGCAGAGGGAAACATCCAAACAGATCAGACGCATTAAACGGACATACCATTTTAAAAAACTAGAGGAAATCGACAATGAGTTAAAAAAAAATAACACGCGAAATTTCTACAGAACATTTAGGGAAGAACTGATGAACTACAAGCCACCGAGCCTCTGCTTCCGTCGGCCTGATGGAACCCTTGAAACCAACACAAAAGCGAACTGCGAAATTCTGAAACAGTACTTCGAGAAGCTACACAACTGTGAACCCCTTGAAGAAAGACTCAAGAAAGGCAAGGCAAGAAATGCCACATAGCAGCCCCAAACCACGACTCTGTTCCACCAATACATGAGGAAATACAAAACATCATTTTGCACCTAAAAAACCACAAAGCACCAGGGGAAGACGGCTTAATCGCTGAAATGCTCAAGATCGGAGGTGATCTCTTGAATGACAGACTACAAGCTATCATTGGAAATACATGGAAGAGCGGCATCATACCAGCGGACTGGAAAAATGCTTTTATCCACCCACTACACAAAAAGGGCGACAAGACTGATTACCAAACAATTACCGAGGCATTTCCCTTCTATCAATCGCCTACAAAGTTCTCTCACCTGCCCTCCTCACAAAACTGGAAGAACAGACAGAACATCTAATCGGTGAATATCAGGCAGGTTTCCGACGGCACCGATCATGGGCAGAACAAATCTGGAACCTGAAGATGATACTGCAACATCGCCAGCCCAAGCGCACAGTTGTCACTTTCGTAGACTTCAAGAAAGCCTATGACTCGATTGACCGCATAACTCTGTTTAATATACTCCATGAATGCGGTGTAGATAGAAAAACAGCTATATTAATCGAACAGACTTTGTCGGGCACAACATCTAAAGTAAAATTCATGGGTGAAATCTCCAAGCCTTTTCAAATCAGTACTGGAGTAAGACAGGGTGATGGATTGTCCCCACTCTTCTTCAACCTGGTACTAGATAAGATAATAAAAATATGGGAGAAAGAAGTACCTGGGGTATATATGGGAACAAAGTACAAACGAATCAACATAAAGTGCCTCGCTTTTGCTGACGACCTTGCAATAATCACCCGGACTACTGAAGAAGCCAAACACGCCATCGAAAAACTTCTTGAAATCGCCATCAGGACCGGCCTTCAAATCTCTTACAAGAAAACACAATACATAGATTCCAAGAGCTCAAATATGACACATCTTGCAACCAAATATGGCAACATCATACAAGTTAAGCACTTCAAGTACCTAGGTGAAATAATTGGAAACACTGGTAAGGAAAGAATGGCTAATAAAACACGTGCAGAAAAGTTACGAAAAGCCTATGCAATCACCTGGAATATGTACAACAAGAAATCACTTTCTACCAAAGCAAAACTCCGTCACTACCATACAGTCATCCCTCCAGAAGCACTTTATGCAATTGAGACTTCATCATTAACCATCTACATCAATGATATTGAGAAAGTAGAACGTCAGATACCGAGAAAAATATTTGGACCAAAGGTACAAGATGGTATCTGGATGCGTAAAAGTTCACAAGAACTGTATTCCCTGACAGAACGATTCTCCTCAGTTGCACGGAAAAGACGTCTTAAATTCTACGGTCATATAGTACGAATAGATGACTCTCGATTAACCAAGAAAGTCTTTTCATCCGAAATTCCATTAAAAATTGAACGCAACATTCTTAGAAAAATATTTGGAGCAGTACACAGAGATGGGATATGGATTCCATTCAAAATTGAACGCAAATCGCAGAATTCGGTCTTGCGTTATCCGACATCAGAATGAAGCCATCGCCGATAAAAAAAGGAAATGGGACTACGTAATTTTCCAAAACTTTCTCAATATACCGCTGAACAGTCAGCGATCTTCCATCAATGACAACCAATTCGGTGCAGGCATCCATTAATATTCCTGCCCATACCATCAGGGAATGTCTACCATGGCTAAGCCGGGGCTTAAAGTTGCACTCCGCAAATCGTTTTCCCGTTCGTCTCCATGCTCGTTCTCTTCCATCTGGCGAATGCAGGCAAAATCTAGACTCGTCAGTAAACAGTACAGTCGTCCATTGTGCCATTGTCCAATTTACATGTTCGCGAGAAAATTGGAGTCTGGCTACTCTGGAGTAATTTTGGTTCAGTTGCTGGTCTGGAAGATTTTAATTCAGCTCCTTGCAACCTTCGACGAACTGTCCACACAGACACAGCTGTACCACAAACCTCACGGAGTTGGTTTCCGGTCTCCACTTAAGTCACATGATGATTCCGTAGAGAAGTACGAACGATAAATCGGTCATCGATAGCAGTAGTTTTTCGTTTCCTGCCAGATTCCGGCCTCCGAGTATTTCTGCCGGTCTCCCTAAATCGCTCAAGTACACTTTCGACGGTTGAAACACTGACATGAAGAAATCTGGACACATACCGCTGGCTTCTTCCATCTGCCACAAGAGCAACAGCTTTTACACCATCTTCAGCACTTAGAACCATAACCAACACACCAATCTGCCCCGAGAATGACAGTTAATCGCAAACAAACTAGTCAACCCAGAAACCACCTTGATCCTCTGTGCCTGATGTCGAATGAGCAATAGGTAGTGTAGAACGCATACCTTTAAATTTTATTCTCGCTTCTTAATGTTCATTAAGTAAACTGATAAGTATCATATGTTGTTTTTTCTACATCCTGATGGTTTCTTTGATTGTAAAACACTAAATTTTATTCGAAGAACTAAAACAACTTAAAAATTAAAAAATTACGGAGTGACCCGATATTCTTGCATCTGTTATTATCCCATGTTGAGTTCTTATCCTGTTAAGCTGGGTCATTAACAACATTGATTTTCGGCAACAAGTCTATCCAGGTCTTCATCAATTCCTCGTCGACAACAAAGTTGGACTCGTGCAGTCTTACAGATCGCCTCAAATGCATTTTTCGTGAACTCAGGCGGCATAAGTCCTTTTCCTTGATTAAATTATGAATTGGCTGGTTTTGGTTATGTTGTATTTAAAGAAATTTTCTTTATATGCGACTTTATTGCGTTTTTGTGATGATGCTCAGAACTGGTAGCCATTTGGTTAGCATGGCCCGATGTGCACTATGTGCCAAATCCAGATGGCAGCCTATATTCAGCAGTTGACTACACTCTTCACTATACTACAATATACACTAGTCCAAGAACTGCAATGTACCTGATGAGGTTCCCCACGAGTTATATGATAGCTTGGGATAAAATTATTTCTCACTTTGATTTTCGGATGGATGTTTTGACAATGCTGTTTAAAAGATCGTGTCGAGCGTGTACATTGTTATCCCGAAATATTTGGGGTGCTCCTTGTGCTGAAAAACGTAGCCATTGAGAGAGACTTTTAGTAGGATATGGGCCAACTTGTTATCTAGTTGGAAGTAGGCTAATTCTGTTGTTGTCACACTACAGTTTTTAAATATATACCAAGGGCTTTTTAATCTCCTGTGAGTCTTTCAATAACAGTGCTCAAATGTTGTTTTTATGTAGTCGAACTTGCTAGATTGTGTGATTGGTATGTGAATATACAAATTAAATAGAGATAATTTATCGTATGGCAACATGCAGCCACGCTTATAAAATTAAACATTTGTCTGCTTGTTTTAGTCAGTGCATCCTACGAATGGCATGGCTCCCGAATCGTTCTAGCTCATTTAGCGTTACCCAGAGTGCACGTACAGCATTCTTTCTGTCAACGCGAGCTAGATTTACGCCAGTTTTTTTATCGAAAACGTGTCAAAACCGATATTTTTACGTGACCGATGACCGATGTAAAATAGCAATTCTACGAAAAGAACATACACTCCGCAGTTATATAAACATCATTTCGTTTCATTTTCCGTATGCAAATACTTCTGGGACTCCACTACACATCGACGTTAAAACCCCGCGGTTGACCCGATCTCTTATAAGAAACCATATAAGTTGCAAATGTACCAAGAACTTTTACCACTCGATTATAATCTTTTATTATAAGCCTGTCCTTATAATAAAAGACTGTGGGTGGTTTAATGAAATTATGAATGACGTTGAACGTTGACGTCGAATGACTTAAGTGGAGGCCCGAAACAAACTCCGTGAGGTTTGTGGTACAGCTGTGTCTGTGTGGACTGTTCGTCGAAGGTTGCAAGGAGCTGACTTAAAATCTTACAGACCAGCAATTGGACCAAAATTATGAGTAAAGTGTAAAATTTAACATTTTTCACTGATGAAGCCTGGTTTCATCTAAACGGATACATTAATTTCCAAAACATGTGCATGTGAAGTGTTGACAACCCACATTTTTTTTAAGAGACACTACTGCATCCAATAAAAGTTGGTTTGTGGTAAAAGCAATGCCACTTATAGAGCCACTATTTTGCAACAATTTATTTACGAACTTTATGATGATGAACTCCAAAATGGCTTCTTCCAACAAGATTCTGCTAGACAGCACATTGCCCGTGAAACAATAAATTATCTTCATGAATTCTTCGAGGATAGGCTAATAAGCAGAGATCGATTTCCACCACGTTCTTGTGATCTAACTCCTCTGGACTTTTCTTTTTCCATATCTAAAAAAAATCATTATTCAGCAGTCCAATGCATACAGTAGATGATCTGCGAAACAATGTAATAAGAATATGTGAAGAGATAGACATCACAGTATTACAAAATGTGTTCGATAACATAAAACAGCGAATTAATTTGTGTATTCGTGAAAATGGACAACACATTCAACATCTCTTTGTAATGTGTGTTCTTCTTTGTTAATTTTATAATTCACAACTCTATAAAATAAATCAGTGTTAAATTTATGAGAAGGCGTTTTATTTATAACAAATGAAATTGTTGAACTTAACACTAAAAACATAACCTGAAGACCACTCCAAATAATTCATGGTTATGAATTTACATTAACAACAACTGACAGCTACTTAAAAATGACATTTGATAATTTGTTTCATTTTATGTGTGTGAATTAAGAAATAACCTGCCTCTTCAAATTCATGGCAGGAGTGGATTCCAAGAGTTTTGGGACCCACGTTATTCATAATTATGAAAACTCGAAGCTTTATTGCGTGAGCAAAGGAGTGTTTCAAGTTTGAAGAGCCGCAAATAGCTGCAGTCTAACAAACCCTGATCTAAATCTATAAGCCTAGGCATTTTTCGACGAATAGACTTTGAACCGTAGACTCGTAGATTTTATGCAACATTCTCCTCCTGCAACTCATTACTCATAGGCGTACAGAGATTTTTAAATGTAAAATACATGGGATATTACATTTGAATTGATTTTATTTCGATGTGTCGTTTGGTTTTCGCTAATATTTCTTAAATTTTGTAACAAATATATTTTGTAAAGCATCGTATGTAAATATATACATTATTAACAACATCATCTTTCTAAATTATTGTTAGGCTTCCGAACAGATTTAAGACTATGTACGTTCTTGCTATTTTTAAATTGTAATTCATTTTGGCGGCCGTCCAACTATTTAGATTTACTTCCAGGACACTGACGACTTTTTCAGCAGCGATGCATTTCCAAACAATGAATTAAAAGAGATATAAATAAGTACAATGTTTGTGGAAACAATAACAACTATCTATACATTATTGATTGTATTCAATATCAATAAGTTACAAGGAATTGATTGTAAACATGTGGAGCTTTCTGTTGGTAAGTAACTTTACTTTAATTAGATAAATGAAATGAACTAATATATAGGAACATTTGTAATTACTATAAACAATTGTGCAATGAATTAAGGAAGTCGGATATAAAGAGTGTGGCCATCTCCTAGCAATAAGAATTAAAATAATTTTGTTACATAAAATTCTCATGCATGGATAGATCCAGATATATCTGAGTCTATTGAGAGTACAACTTATACTTACAAACCATGAATAAATATATTATCTAGTAAATCACGGATGTATGTTGAATTATCTATGATCAATATTGTAGGTTATAATTATTTTAAAGATATATCAAATTTACCGGCAATTATTTATAATCTTTTCTTTGAAAATTTGCATTTTTAGTATTTCAATATTAAGATGAAATAATTTTCAAATTAACAGAATTATTTTGTTAGTTACATTTATTTATAGTTACAAGTTATGTGGCGATGGTGTCCAGAAAAGTGATTATTTTGTAAAAAAAAATACATTCTAAAAAATAAAAAATAAATGAGTTCTAAATAAATGGTAAGTATATTTAAAATTAAGTAGTTATAAAAGTACCATAAGCCACATTTTATTGCTAACAATAAATATTATACGTAAATATGTACTTATTTTATTCCGATATTTTGCTACTTTATTCTGGTTTTTTACAATTGTTTGAAACTATGACATTGTTGCAAACACATTTGCATTGAAAAAAATGTCCGAATGTATTATATATCAGTTTGATTATTTCTATAATAATTTTGGAAGTTCCTTAACTCGGGTTGCTGTGGGTGTCCTTTAGGAGAAAATGTAACGTCACGTAAGATTTTTTGCGCTATAACCCCTCGATACGCCTTTCTTTTTCTCTCACAATCAGTGTAAGAAATTTTTTATTTCCCCTACGGGGTTTCAAGATTTTGGACCACGCTTGTTCAACTGTTGGGCTTTGACCTTTACCCAGTATTGTCGCATCTTCTGCCAGTGTAACTCCTTTCTATATTCTGTCCAGGGAGTACCTTCGAGGTTTTTCCTGAAATCCACGGACTTCCTTCAGAGTGCGTCTCACAGACTGTCTGTTTTTGAGATCTGTTATTCCCAGTTCTTTAATATCCTTCTCGGTCTCTGTCAACCAAGTGGTACGAAGCTTCTTCTTTTGCCAGAAGGTGAACAGACGGTGGGTTAGTCGGTTTGGAGGCAATCTTGCAACGTGGCAATAGAAAGCTACCCTTCTTTTCCTTGCATAGTCAGAGAACATCTCAATATTTTCTTAGAGTTCAGAGTTATGCCGCTTCCGGAATTCCCCATCTTCCTTTACCGGGCCTAGGATCTTCCTGAGGATTCTCCTCTCTCTGGTTTCCAATTTCTCTATTAGACTCCTTCGGTTCAAGGAAAGACACTCCATAGCATACAGGGCTTCTGGTCGTAAGACTGATGTGTAGTGCTTAAGTTTCAGGTTGCGTGACAGGCATTTCTTATTGTAAGTGTTCTTAGTCAGCTGATAGGCTAGTTCTAACTTGCTGACTCTCTTGGATAATGATGCTCTTTCTGATAATTTGGGTTCAATCCATTTGACGATATACTTAAATTTCTCAGTGCTCTAGATGTTCCTTTCTCCTAGTAACAACTCTCTGTTTGCTTCTCTGATGTTGGTGAAGAATTCTGTTTGCTCCAGCGACACTTGAAGACCCACTTTGGCAGCCTGTATTCTGAGGCAGTTGCCTGCATTGTTGCCATCTCAAGAGAATCAGCAGACAGTGCCATGTCATCAGCAAAGGCCAGGCAATCTACAACCAGTCCATTTTTCTTACGTCCCGGGTAGATACCACTCTGAGCACCCAAATTGTTCAGTCCTTGCGCCATTCTCTCGTAACTTTTTCAAGGACACAGTTGAAGAGAAGTGGAAAAAGTCCATCACTGTCTCACTCCAGTTTTTATTTCGAAGCTTTCTGAAATCTCGCCTCTAAATTTAACCTTGGAATGGGTGTTGGTTAAAGTTTCTAGGATGAGTCTGCGGGTTTTGTTGTCTAGTGCTAGTTCCTGGAGTACTTTGTTTGGCGTTTCTCTCTCAATGGAATCGTAGGCCTTCCTAAAATCAACAAAGGTGACGACCACCTTGCGGTTTCTCATCTTGGAGTATGCAAGTACAGTTTTAAGATTGGGGATCTGTTCAACACAGGATCGGGTCTTCCTGAAGCCCCCCCCCCCCCCTCGTATTCTCCCAGTTGACTATTCAACTGATTTTCTGTTCTTGTTTGTAACGCCTTCGAGAGAATCTTGTATGTTACCGGGACGAGAGAAATTCTACGGTAGTGGGGGAAGCGAGTCCGGGTTTGGTGTGGTTTGTTTACAGTCGAAATCTTCAATGGGTGGGTCACAGTTGAGTAGATTTTTAAAGTACTGAGCCAAAAGGTGGTAGTTGTCCTTGTCGTTTTAAGCCAGTTTGCCTTGTGAGTCTCTGAAGTGGAGGCTTAGCGGAGCGTGTTTTCTGAGTGCCTGCTTAAAGGTTCCAAAGAAATCTCTGGAATTATTTTTAGCAAAGCTCTCTTCCATTTGGGTTAGTTGGTTTTGTGTGAAGGTTCGTTTGGTTCCTTGAATTATCTTGGCTGTAACCTTTCTTTGTACCAAAAATTTATGCCAATTTTCTTTGGTCTTTTTAGAATTCCACTTCACCCAGGCTATCTGTCTTTGGGCTATTGCATTGTCACAGTCTTCAGTCCACCACGGATGCTTCCTTCTTCTAGCTGTTAGATTTATATTATTAAAATTGTTCATTCCAGTGCCATCTATTATTATATTCATTGCACTGCCATCTATTACTTTGTTCATGGCAGCGCCCCATATTTTTACTTGTATTAAACATGTTATATTAAAAATAAATGAGTTAGTCTTGTGTAAAACATCACTGCGTGAGCATTATTTCTAACAGGTTGTGGGCCCAGACTTGAAAAATGGCAGCCGTTAATTATTTGTCGAGTGTACCGAAGCTGAAAGGAAGAGAGAATTATGCAGAATGGATGTTTGCAATGGAAAATCTTTTAGTGTTAGACGGATTATCCAAGAGCATACTTGGAACTGAAGAAGACGCGGAGAAGGTTGGAAAAGCAAAGGCCAAGCTAGTTCTAGCCATCGAGGCTTCGTTGTATGTGCACATTAAGGAGGCAAAGACTGCAAAAAACGTTTGGGATAAGTTGAAAAAACTATTTGATGACTCGGGTTTTACGCGGAAAATTGGATTATTGCGAGCTCTTATTTCTATAAGGCTAGAAAATTGTGGTTCCATGGAGTCATACGTGAATCAAATGGTTGACACAGCGCAGAAATTAAAAGGGACAGGATTTCAAATAGATGATGAGTGGATCGGTTCCTTATTATTAGCCGGATTGCCTGAAAGGTATTCGCCTTAATATTCGTATCAATTAATTCGTATTAATAATGGCCGACAGCATTAAAACAAAATTGCTGGACATGGAGCCGGAAGTCGGTAAGACAGGGAGTGCATTTGCCAGCGCCAGGAATGCAGGAACGAAACAGCAACACAAGTACGGGCGCCGCACGGCAGATGGCGGTAACCGTGAGTCAAGTGTCAGAATGAAAGACGTTAAATGTTATCGGTGTAAACAGATAGGTCGCTTTAAAAATAAATGTCCGAATGAATATGTGGAAAATCGTAGAAACAGTAATAATAATAAAAACGAACACGCGTTCAGTGCGGTATTTTTAAACGGTGCATTCAACAAAAACGACTGGTACGTGGACTCGGGCGCGAGTGTGCATCTAACGGTTAATAAACATTGGCTGCGAAATGTGTCAAAGAACGTGAATTTAAATGAAATCATGGTGGCAAATAAAAGTACAATACCAGTGGAGTGTACGGGACAAGTTAATATTATAACAGTTGTTGGAAAAGACAGATTTGAACGGGCAATGTGCGTGCCAGAACTGACAACAAATTTATTGTCGGTCAGTCAACTAATCAAGAATGGTAACAGTGTCCAGTTTGAAGAAGATGGGTGCAAGATTTTTAACCGAAATAAAGTTTTGATTGCAACAGCAGATTTAGTTGAAAATGTTTACAAGTTAAATGTTGAAAATCCAGTTGAATGTGAAAGCAGCCTGATGAGTACATCTATAGTCACAAGTGAAGTGTGGCATCGAAGATATGGTCACATCAATTATGCAAACCTAAAAAGATTGCAAGGCGGAATCGTAAATGGAATTAAATATAAAGGAAGTCAGGAAGAACAGTGTGTGGTTTGCTGTGAAGGCAAACACGCGAGACTGCCGTTTAAACACAAAGGGACAAGGGCAGACAATATTTTGGAGGTCATTCACACTGATGTGTGTGGTCCAATGCAAGTAACGTCCTTGGGAGGCTCCAGGTATTTTGTGTTGTTTGAAGATGATTACAGTCGTATGACATTTGTATATTTCCTGAAAACGAAGGATGAAGTTATCAACCGATTCAAAGAATTTCAAACAATGGTGGAAAATCAAAAAGACTCCAGGATAAAGAAAATAAGATCCGACAATGGAGGTGAGTTTTGTAGTAATGAAATGGAAAATTTTCTAAAAAGAAATGGTATCATAGACCAGACAACAAATCCCTATACGCCGGAACAAAATGGTCTATCGGAACGAATGAATAGAACAATTGTAGAAAAGGCAAGGTGCTTGTTATTTGATGCAAACCTTGAAACCAAGTTTTGGGCTGAAGCTGTACATACAGCGGTCTACCTGCAAAACAGGTCAATTGTGTCATGTTTTGAAGGAAAAACTACTTATGAAGTTTGGCATGGTCACAAACCAGATGTGAGTAATTTCAGAATTTTTGGGAGCCCTGTAATGGTTCACGTTCCAAAAGAGAAACGCACCAACTGGGACAAGAAGGCAATACACATGATACTAGTAGGATATAGCGAAACTACAAAAGGGTACAGATTGTACGACGCTAACAGAAATATTGTAACCACAAGTAGAGATGTAGTAATTATGGAGGACATTGTAGAAAACAAAGTGCAGGTGATAGTTAGCACGGAAGTTGAGAAAGAAGAAACAGCAGAATCAGTGGGGGATATAAGTTCTAAAAGAAAATCAACACGACAACCGAAACCCAAAGTGTTTGAAGACTATGTGACTTATATGTGTGCCGAGGGAGTTGAATTAAAAGAAGATCCAGTTACCATAACAGATGCTTTATCAAGACCCGAAAAAGAAGAATGGAAGAAAGCGATGGAAGAGGAATTACAATCGTTTGAGGAAAATGAAGCATGGGTACTAACCGATTATCCGAAGGATGGAACTATAGTAGACTGCAAGTGGGTGTTCAAAAAGAAATTCGATAGCGAAGGTAAGACAAAATTTAGAGCTAGGTTAGTGGCAAGAGGTTTTTCACAAAGAGCCGGAGTTTATTATGATGAAACGTATTCGCCTGTTGTGAGACATTCAACCTTGAGAATGTTAATGGCCTTAACTGTCAAATTGGATTTGAATATAACACATCTTGATGTAACTACAGCGTTCCTGAATGGTGATCTAAACGAAACAGTGTATATGAAACAGCCGGAGGGTTTTGTAATGGATAAAAACAAAGTATGTAAGTTGAGAAAGGCTATATACGGTTTGAAACAGTCTTCCCGGTCTTGGAATAAGAAAGTAGAAAGTGTACTAAATAAGATAGGTTACGAAAGGTCAAAGTTGGAACCGTGTATTTACTTAAAGGGTAAAGGAGACAAATTAACAATTATAGCTCTATATGTGGACGATTTCTTCATTTTTTCGAAAGATTTATTGGAAGTAGAATTCTTAAAACAAGAGTTAGGTTCTAAGTTTAAACTAAAAGACTTGGGAGAAGCCAAACAATGTTTAGGAATGAGAATAGAGAGAAATTGGAAGGAAGGAATAATAACTTTAGATCAAGAAAACTATGTGAATCAATTGTTGAAAAGGTTTTGAATGACTAATTGTAAACCAATTAATACTCCTATGGAAAACAAATTGCAATTGGAACCCAGCAACGGAAAATGTAGTGAAGACATTCCTTACCAACAATTAATAGGTAGCTTAATGTATTTAAGTGTACTCACACGTCCAGATATTTCATATAGCGTAAGCTACTTAAGTCAATTTAATGCTTGCTATAATGAATCGCATTGGAAATGTGCCAAAAGAATTTTAAGGTATTTGCAGGGAACAAAAAGTCATTGTTTAAGATTCGAACGGTCAGGATCAGAGGTGCAAGGCTTTACAGATGCGGATTGGGCAAATGACAAGCAAGATAGAAGATCATTTACAGATTATGTCTTCAATTTAGCAAATGCGGCTATATCATGGCAAAGTATAAAACAGAAAACCATAGCACTTTCAAGCACAGAAGCGGAATATATGGCCCTAACTGAAGCAGCGAGGGAAGGAATATATTTAAAGAATTTAATGTGTGAGTTAATCGAAGTGAATAATCCCATAGTGTTGTATAATGATAACCAAAGTGCGCGGAAGCTTTCTGTAAACCCTGTTTTTCATGGTAGATCTAAGCATATAGACGTTAAACATCATTTTATTAGGGATATACTGTTAATGATGGTAGTATTGAAGTTGTTTACATGCCTACATCAGATATGCCTGCAGATTTATTAACCAAAGGCTTATGTGAGGCAAAGCACTCAAAATTCATGCATGCTATAGGATTAGGTAGAAAATGAAAATTTTTGTAATATAGTGGGGGTGTTAGATTTATATTATTAAAATTGTTCATTCTAGTGCCATCTATTATTATATTCATTGCACTGCCATCTATTTCTTTGTTCATGGCAGCGCCACATATTTTTACTTGTATTAAACATGTTATATTAAAAATAAATGAGTTAGTCTTGTGTAAAACATCACTGCGTGAGCATTATTTCTAACACTAGCGAGAGTGTCGAGATCATTGGCCGCCTTGACAAGAGTTTCCTTCAGTTGGTCCCAGTTGTTTAGGTCTGTGTTGTTCAGTCTCTGACTCAGTTCTTGACTGTTCTTGAGTCGCTCGACGTCAAATCTTACCAGTTTGGAGGTTCTGTGTAATCTAGTGTTTCTAGGCTGGAATCTTATTTTGATCTTTGAGAGGTAGTGGTCTAAGTCCAGATTGGCGCTTGTTAGTGCCTTCACGTTTTGTGTTTCTATTTTGTGCTCCTTTTGCGACTTTCGTAAAATGGCCAAATGATCTATCTGGAATTCACGCAGGTCGGTATTAAGTGAAATCCAAGTCTTCTGCTTCTTTGGCAAGTGTTTGAAGGCTGTAGACTTCATGATCAACCCAAGAGTCCTACACAGATCGAACAATCGTACTCCGTTGCTGTTGTTTCGCTTATGCGCCGGATAATTGCCCACTATGTTTCTGTATTTGTTCTCTCTTCCCAATTGAGCATTGAAGTCACCAAGCAGTATTACGGTGTGCCTCTCTGGAAGTTTAGAGAAAATATCTTCTAAGTATTCCCAGAATTTATCAGTTCTGTCTGGATTGCGTCTGTTGTCCTGGTTGATTGGAGCATGTACATTGATTATAGTAGCCCTTGTTTGCTCATTTGAGAGAGAGGATACATGACTACTTGGGGAGGTAAGGTCGGTGACTGAATCCAGTATCCTGTGACTGATTATAAATCCTGTACCTAAGTGGGGTACGTTCTTCATTACACGCTGACCCACTTTTCCTTTGAGGATTTTGTAGCCTTGGGACTCGAAGGCATGTTCGTTCGTAAATCTGGTTTCCTGTACTGCTGTCAGTATTATGTTGTGTCGTGTTAGTGAATCAGTCAAATGTTTCAGCTTACCCACTTTTAGCAGTGAGTTGGCATTAAATGTTGCTAAGAAGCATTGCCGTCTTGGTCTGAGTTTACGTCCGGTGATTTCAGGATCCGACTCATTCTTCCTCCGACTCATTCTTAAAGCATGTTGGTGCTGACTCCCCAGAATCCGAAGGTCCGCTAACGTCACCATAGGTGACGGTGGATTGGTTACCACCTGGGGTAGTGCATTTTTCGAGTTTTTCCTTCATGCTCAGTTGAAGAATATTCTTCATGGGACAGTGGCGAGCCACTGTACAAGATACTACCCAAGTTGTTAGGTTGGGAGGCTTATTATTCGGGGTTGTCACCCCTAGACAGGTCGCCTTCACTACGGCTAAGGAGTCCTGTCCACCCCACTCTTCCCAGGTGCTAGGCTCCGTGCCATTGTTTACCAAAGATGTTCAAGGGGTACGTATTATTATATTATGTTGCCTGTCTTTACATTTAATAAATTTAATAAACAGTATGTGCCATTTTTCTCAAACCAGCTTCTCTTGTCCTGCTCCATCTTTTCCCTATCTAATCCGTCCCTCCTCTTCCATACTTCTTTAATCCACTATATCCTTTCATCTTATTCAGTATTTCTTCTCTTTTCCTTCCTTCTCTTTCTTTCATCTCTATACATTCATTCCACAAATTCTCCACTCTCTCTCTCTCCTCACAGCACATCCTACACATACTTTTCTCTTCTTTCATCCAATGTCTATTTTCTCCCTCCTCGTTTCCGCATCTTAATCTCGCCATTATCTTCCTTTCTTTTACATTTTCTCTTCCTAGGTACTTCGGAATCCCTTCTATCATACAGCTCTCATACTTCATATTGCATCTGGATTCCCTTTATTTTTCTTCATTCCTGCAGATCTACGTCCTTGTCTCTATCGCTCGTCTCCCCATTCATCCACTTGCCTTCCGCTCTTAGCCTCTCTATTTCTTTACTCGCGTATCGGTCAGAGAGCCTGTGCCCCCCCCCCCCCAATTTTGGGACCCATTCAGCTCAATACGGTAAAATTTCAGATTATCTTTCTGGTATTGATTGGGTTGGCACGCTTGACAATATTGACCTCAATAGAGCCACTAATATTTTCTATGACTATCTATATACTGCCTGTGAGTTATTCGTTCCACAGAAATGTAAATTTGTAGCCACATATCCTATTTGGTTTGACTTTTTTATTATTATTTACCTTTATTAGCATATTTACATATTTAAAATACTTAGTTATAACAATACAACAAAACAAAAAGAAAGAAAACACAATCAAAAAAAAAAAACAAAAAAAAAAACAGAACAGCACTAATAACCCGACCCAAAAATACCCCAAATACTCAAACTTAAAACTACACTTTAAAGAAACAAAAAAAATAAAAATTCTTCGCCCGCACTAACTTTTCTCCCTCCCTAAACTCTTTCCACAATCACTCCATTCCGATCTAAAATTTCCCGCATTATGGGCCACCCGCTACCTGATTCGTCCATGCACGCTTCCCAGTCTTTACATTTTTTTTTCACCACTTCCCATGTTAGCCCTTTACACTATTCCATCCAATTTCCCGACCTTTCTGTACCCTCTCCGCATATGGTACACAAATTCTCCCTTTCCTTCAGCCAGTGCCTTCTTCCCTTTTCTTCGTTAGCGCACCGAAATCTGGCTATCCTATATTGGCTACCACTATACTCTCCGCTTACAAAGGGAGTCGTACACTTGTACCTTGTTGTACTCCCGATTGTACCTGATTTCGTCTATACGGCCTTGCCTTATCTGCAGCTCTATCTCTCTACTCCTTTCTCCCAACATTTTTTCACACCTTACGCCTTCCCCTTTCATCATTTCTACCTCCTCTTTCGACCACCCTACTCGTTCATACATTTTTTTTCATTCATTTCCCCATTTTGTTAGTCTAATCCCTCCGACACCTTCCTTTCTTTAACTTTTGAATACCTCTTTTACTATCCTTTCATTCCCTAACCTAAACACTTCCCTTTCGTATCTTGCCACTCTCACTGATGCTTCTACTGCTACTTTATACGTATTGGCTACTTGTAGCATACTCCTCCATACCGTACTCCTGTCTAGTTTCAACGCCCTTTTTAGAAACTGAAGTTGTACCTTTTCTACTTAATCTACCTCATTCATACCCCATATTTCCGCTCTATACAAAATACTCCGAACACACGCTTTCCACACTGTCATTTTTGCCACGAAACTCTCTTCACATTTCTCTTTCCAACCATTCCAAAACGTGTTAGCAGCCACCCATGCTTTCTTACATATGAACTTAATGTGCTCATTATTGGACCCATTACTACCAAACATAAATCCTAAGTATTTGAATCTGCTAACCTGCTCTTAAACTTCTTCTCCCCACATTAAGCTTTCCTCTTTCTTACCAACTTTCTTTCTAAACACCATCCACTTAGTCTTCTCGACATTCACACTTAACCTTCTTTTCTCAAAATATATTTTAATCCTTCCAACCTCTCTTTCATTCCCCCTTTTGTTCTTGCTCAACAATGTCATCCGCGTATGCTAGAGACCACACTTTCATCCTACCTATTACCACCTGCCTGCCCATTTTTTAAAACCTTTTCCAAGTTAGATATAAAAACATTAAATAGGACAGGGCTAAGTGGACACCCTTGCTTTAACCCTTTCCTGACCCAGAATCTTTCGGATTTTTTCCCACTTATTCTTACTCTGCAGCTTGTCTTGCCCTTTTGCTCTCATGAGTTCCCATAGCATCTTTCGGTTTACTGTGTCATATGCCGCTTTAAGATCTATGAATACAACATACACTTTTCTACCTTGCTGTGCCAGCTCTTGCTCTATTATGTATTTTAAGGTAACCAGCTGGTCTGTTGTTCCCCTTCCTTTTCTAAATCCCCCTTGTACTTCAGGAATCACTCCCTCTTCCTCAATTTCTTCCTGTACTTTCATCTCCACTACTTTTACATATATCTTATATGATGTATCAATCAGCGTGATGCGTCTGTAATTTTCTACTTCTCCCTTATTTCCTGCTTTGAAAATCGGTACGCTGTGCCCTTCCCTCCAGCTTTCTAGAATTGCTTGCTGTCATTTGAAAATCTTGTTGAATATTTCGTGGAGTCTTTTTTGTATTGACACCGGCGCTAGTTTCCACGCTTCATTTGGGATTCCATCTGGACCTGTCGCTTTTCTTCTTTTCAGCCCACCCAGAACTTGCTCTATTTCCTCCCACATAATTTCTGGTCGATGACATTCTTCTTCTTTTCCGCCCTCTTCCACTGTCTCCTCTGCTTCCTTATCTTCTTTTCCGTTCAGCAACTGCATAAAATGTGTTCTCCATCTTTCTATCTTAATTTCATTAACTTTCCGGGTTGCTTATACCCCTCTTGCCCTAATAACATCTGTCATACGATTAGGCATAGATCTAATCAAGTTCGCTATTGTTTATTGAGGACTGTTAATCCACTCTTCTTCTACTGCAACAATAAGCTCTGGGATCGAGGTTGGGCCACGAATACTAGCTCAAATTCCACGTTTAAGCTCATCTCATAAAAGTTCTATCGGATTTAGGTCGGAACTGCATGCTGGTCATTCCATAACCCGAAAACCAGTTTCTGTAATGTAATCTTGCACGATTCTTGCGGTGTGCGGCTTCGCATTGTCATGCATAGAGATAATTTGGGGCACTGATTACGAATCTGAGTTTTATTTTTCCAAAAACAAAATGGCGGATCCAATATGGCGAACATTTTCCTTTGAAAATGTTTCCGTATTACGAAAATTTGACAGGAACGAGATTTTTGGGTCACTGATTACGAATCTTAAGTTTCATTTTTCCAAAAACAAAATGGTGGATCCAATATGTCGAACATTTTCCTGAGAAAATGTTTTCATATCTTGACAATTTGATAGGAACGGGTTGTAGAATAAAATATATTTTAGGATATAATAATTTCGGGAAATAATTTCAAAGTTTTTGAGATTTTCATGTCATGTAAAACCTGTGCCGCAGCCGATTTTCCCTCTGCTCTCAAGCTCATTCGCGTTGCATATACCAGTACTGCGCTGCTCCTATCTTTTCGAATGTCCTCTGTCCTTCTGCGTTTTGTTCTCTCACTCGCTTCGGAGAAGGATATGGAAGGCCGACCCCGGCTAGCCGCAGAGGTCGATTGTTGAGAAAGTTTTCCTTCTTTTTATTTCCTTAATTTATTTCCTTAAGTTTAGTTTTTGCCAGTCCTTAAATTTATTTAGGAATTTGTCTTCTATGCGAGAAACTTTCTGCCACTCCACGTGCATTTCTCACATTTATGCGTAAAATAGTTTTGTTTTTTTCAGTCAACTCAAAATTGTATTTCAATTTATTAACCTCTTAATTCTCTTTCCACGGTAATATATATTTCACTTATTTTGTCACCAAAACGACCTTTCAATAAGTAAAAAAGATCCCTCTTCGAGATAATATCTTTGTCACTTGAATCAGAAATAAAAATAAATTTGATATATTAAAATAAAAAAACTGACTCCAAAGAAATTGTTTCAAAAACAAAAATTACGAAAAAAAAAAATTCGTGCCCAAAAAAATTTAATCCCCTATTTTCACCGTTAGGGATGGAACACAACCGAATTGAGAAGCACCTCCTTGTTTTCAATACTTGGATCTTTTAGTTCCCGGAATCTGATGGTCCCAAGGGTTCTCTAATGAGATGCATTCTTGGAATCGGATTAAAAAATTATTATTTTTCGTGTTTTTGGCCAGTTTTTTGGGATTTTATCTCACTGTGAGGCGTGCTTGACGATGAGCTGGTGTAAGTTTTTGACAAACTGCAGGTGTCTTAGGGCTCAAGTTACTCTCCGGCAGTCTTCGTCTTACTGTCCACTGAGTAATAGCCACTCTTCGCACTTTACGGAGCTGTTGTTGCAACTGAACAGCATAAAGGTGACGATTTCTTAATGATGTTGACACAATAAAGCGGTCATCCCGAGCCGTTTTAAATCTCCTTCTGCATGTACCAGGTCAGTCGTCTATCAAAGGATCCAGTCTCCCCATAACGTTGGAACGCTCTTCGAACCATAGCGGGTGTCATATCCAGTTGTCGAGCAAGAGTTCGCTGACTAAGTCCATTTTCGATTAGAACAAAAATGTGGGCGGCTTTTTGAGGTGTAGACTGCATTGAACTAATACTCTTACAAAAAATCAAATTATGAAAAACGAATAATGTGCAAATTTCAATTGCAAAAGCAATAATTGCAATCTTTCACGAGTTTGTTATTCTCGGTATAACACATAAATACCTTCGTTTTTGGAACGAAATTCCTTTAGGGAGGTCTCGGTAGGAGCGATTCGGCAGAAAACGTTACACGCCTATTGTTACACGCCTATCGTTACGTTATACGCCTATCTCTTTCTCTAAGTGTATATTTCAATACCGCGGGCTCTGTCTTTCTTTCTCTTTCTTGCAGTGTATATTTCTATAATGCGTGATCTCTCTCTCTCTGTTACTTTGGCAGAGTGACAGACGAGCGTTCCCGGTTTATTACCTTAAAACTAAACAAGAAAAAAAATTGCAAAAAAAAAAACGTATTTTTGTGTTTTGTTGTTTTAAATCATACGAGAGTTATATTGTTTATATTATACTCATTATTTGAATTAGGTTTCGAAAAATGGAAACTCAAGAAAGTATAGAAAATATTGAAAAAATAGGTCAATAAAAATTAAACTGTATAATTGGAAGCTATTAAAACCTAAATTTTTACACATGTTTATCCTACATGTAATTTGAGTGATTGATATTTATTATATATAGCCATAGTCACATAGTGATATCAGTCAGATTGTTCATCGTTCGATTGTTCATAATTCGTGTACCTCATGAAATCTCCAATATTATGAGGAACTTGTTTAGCTGGGATTTACACTATGTTACTTACCGATTCGACATTTCAAGAGATGCCTAAGTGCAGATCATGCAATAACTCGGTTTTACATAATCTGCTCAGTTTTAAACAATCTGAATGATTTCACTATATGACTAGGACATTTACATTTTACATTTGAATAATTATTCAAAAAAAGAAGTTCGATTCTGTTAAATGCGCGAGGAACTTCGTTCCTGACGGGGGTCCCCTGACCGCATACGTTTTGTTTACCGGTTGCTACGCGTATAAACGATAAGCATTCGTGATAAATATAAACTCAAATTATGGCTCTATCAGTATCGGATAGTTGCCTAACTCATTTGTCTAATTTATTATCTAATCGGTTTTGTTTATTGCCTGATGTGAAGACAATTATGCTCACCAGTCTGTAAGAGTCCATTCCGTCTGTCTGACTTATTTATGCGGTGATTAAATGGAATTGAGACTCTATCTATAACAAAAATGTATACGGGTAAGCACCATTTTTTTAGGAATAAATAACATTTTTAATTTTCAATTCTAAAGGGAGATCTACATTTCTAGAAGATAACAAAGTTGTTTTCTAGGGCGGTACGGACTGATTATTTCTAAATCTTGATCCAAACACCTTAAAAACCCCAATTATTGGAAAACTTTGGTCACATTTTTCTTAAAGTCTATTCCCTTGCCAATCATCAGACTCATCAAAAATGACGAACATGTTGCTAGCTAGGGCGGTACGTGGCTACTTTTTTAATAAATGAATTCCTATTCTCTATAAATATTTAAATAATTAAAAAAAACCGCAACCAACATAACTTTTGTGCTTATTTCAACCATTTGCAGTAGATTTATAAACAATTCGTAACGGTGACACACCCTTAAACAGGGACCAATCGAAAGACGCGCTTCCATGGAACGTGCGCAGAGGACTAGGAAAACGCCGCTCGCAAACACATACGCATAGATTATGAAATTATGCTTTCGAAGTAGAAAAATATAAATACTGGTATATTTATTAGGAGTGTTATAAGGTGTTCATGGCAAGAATAAGGTTTCTAGAAACAATCGCCGGAAAAGTATACAAAGTAGAATAAAAACATTAAATACTAAGAGGTAAATATAGTGATTATAATATTTTTCAATTTGAATCTGTCTTACTTTTTGTAACTGTATGACACTTGCAGCAAGTGTCCACAATCATTTTTAAAATCGCATATATTACCAGACATTCAGCCCATTGTTTGCGAGAACGCAAATGAACAGGTCCAGATGGAAGCCACTAATAATTTCTCCGAATTAAAATTGTCACAGAAGATCAAATGCAGCAAAATGGTGGAATACAGGTTCGGCGTGTCGTAGACATTCAATATTTTTCTAACAAGTTTAAAAAATCTAAAACACGATGGGTGCAGCAGCTTTTTTGATATAGAAATTTTATCCAAAAAAAAAGGTACGGACTGTGAATTATTTTCGTTACTAAATGCAAAATATGTAATTTATCAGAAACTATTGCCACAGAAGCTGATTCAAATGTTAGTATTAATAAAGCTGCCGTTTGTGGCTCCTTGGCAGTCGGGATAGGATAATCCCAATGCACGGAATTGTGCGCATCTCTAGACATACCGGCCATATCTCTTAATACAATCTCATCACATGAAAAAAACTTTGTCTGGCGGTATTAATCATTTTACCGATGATTCTAATATAGAGGCAGGTAAACAAGAATGAGCTTTGGCTGATGAAGCAGGCTATCTGGATGTTGATAGTATTCCTTATATTTCTGTAATTGTGGATGGAGCATGGTGTAAGCGGTCTTATAAGACCAGTTACAATGCTTCTTCTGAAGTCGCTTGCATAATTGGTATGAGAACAAAAAAAAATTTTGTACATCGGTATTAAAAATAAATATTGTCAGTTTTGTGAAAACTGTAATGTGCCCGTAATGCCCGTAAATGAACATTCCTAAACATGCGTGTGTCAAGAATTGGAGTGGTACATCTACTGCGATGGAGGCTCAGATTATTTTAGAAGGCTTTCTATCTTCTGTTTATATGCACGGCTTGAAATACAAAAAAATATATAGGAGATGGAGATAGTAGCGTATACAATAAAAAATACCAAGCCATACGGACCCAACTTATATGTAGAAAAAATTGAATGCAGAAACCATATTCTACGCAATTATTGCAATGAAATCAAAGAATTTGCTAAATGTACAAAACTATGTTCGAAGATACGGTGTCTAATTCCATGTTTATTGTTGCCGGTTCCGGACAGCAATAATTAGTGCTGCTAAATTCTTTGAGTAAATTTTTCCAAAGGAGGATCTTACCAAAGCAGAGCTATCGCAAGTGTCGCAAATTTTAACAATAATAGCCCATTTTTCTATGATGTTCAGAAAAAAAATGGGAAAAATTGCATTACGGAAAAAAATTGTTTGAAAAGTAAACCTACTAAACAAAAAAAATTCTAAAAAGAAAATTATATATATATATATATATATATATATATATATATATATATATATATATATATATATAAATATAGATTATTAGATCAAGCAGATTGCGATTACGGTAGAGTACACCTACAGTTGAGGATGTAAGTGTAGATGAATTTGAAGTTATTAAAAATGAGTTTTTGACTAGTATTGAAAACGCAAATTGCGTAGAAATTGAACAAAATACCCGGGTATTTTCAACAATCTTTAAATCCAAAATTGCTTCAAGAACGGATGTGTCGATTAACCTCTAGCAATTTAGCAAACCCTGTTTGACGCACTCAACGCACCAATCGCGAAGAAGAGACGGAGTCTTATAATGGCGCCAAATTCAAAAATATATTTGAAATAATAGACCGCTTAGAACTTGCGCGCTATGTATCAAGTCGGCCTTATATCAATTTGTTGATATTTAAGAAATATTTTTTAGTGTTGTGAGTAATTGTTGATTTGGGTCGAATAGTTGTTTTCAGAAGAATCAACTATTCTGAAAAGAAAAATAAATTTATATGATTTTTATATTATTATATGAAATTTATTATAATTTTCCTTGAATTGATAAATATAAATATTTTTTCTTAAACAAAATTACACGAAATTATAATTCTACAAAATATTTTACGTTCAGCGTTAGCATTACCCGGGGTAAACCACGTGGAGGTGCCGATACGATGTTTTACCCCTGAAAAAATCGTTTTACACAATATTATACATATGAATTTAACGTAAACAAGAATGATACTTTAACCTTAAAAATGAAAGTAATGTAATATTGTAATAACGATTGATCCATCCTTAAACAGGAAATACAATAGATACATACATAATACTTAAATAAATTACAATGCATTGCTAAATACATAATACTTAATTAAATTACAATACATTGCTAAATACATATTACTTAAATAAATTACAATACATTGCTAAATACATAATACTTAAATAAATTGCAATATATAAGATATCTATTATTCTTCTCCCGCTCCAAATGTTGAAATGTGTACAGTTCAGAATGTTTTAATCTTCCTCCAACCTCAGTCACAACCCCAACCGATCGACCTTTTTACGCAAAAACACATATAATGGTTAAATGAATAATACAAAATTAAATAAGAGAGCCAAAAATAATAATAAAATAATACAAAATTAAATATGAGAGAATTACTAGCATTTCATTTTTTATTAGGAAAGTATGTCTGCTTCTCTATTTTTCTCTTTTTGTATACTTCATTGTTATTCTCTCTCTCAAAATTATTCTTTACAGCCATAATTTGGTCTGCAAACTTTTGAAATGATTCCCCGTTTAAGCTTTTCATGAAAGAAGTCATATTTTCTATTTGAATCTGTAAAAAATATTAAAATTTAATATTAAAAAAGATGACATTTTGTGTACAATTTATTTAACACACCTGTTTACTTCTTTCACTATCAATAGATGTGTTTGGTTCATTATCCTTCTCTTCTAAAAACTGGCATAGTTCTTCTCGGTACCTAATTTTGCTCGTTGTACATTTTGTACATCAATGAACCCATTGATGTACAAAATTCCTTCAGAATCTTCTTCTCCCAAACTATTAACACCTGGAGTATACTCACTCCTTCTCCTTTCATATAGAACTACAGCATGTATATGTTTGCACAAGGTTGTCTTCACAGAAAACTCTGGGCACTCACAAATATATCGATGCAAACATATTTTACATTTATAACAGTATGCCCTCCGACAATCTTCGTCACACAATTCATTGTATTTTATAATATAAAATTTGTCCCCTGTTATTGACCTTACTCTAAATTTGCCAAATTCAATAGATTCCACAATATTTGTCATTTCTTCTGCTTTCATATGGGCTTTAACATTCATTCTGTGGTTGTAATTGTTTGCAATTGGTCGCTCTACATTTACAATATTTTTCCACAACTTTTTATCAACAAGCTCTTCCAATAAGTCCAAAAATTTTTCGGCTCTGAAAATATTATAAATATCAATTTTAATATAACCTAAAATATAAATGATTTCACCTGATATTTCGATTTCCTCTCATTTTGTTGTATTTCAAAACTTTATGCAAACTTTCTATTGCCATGTTAGTGTTAACACTTTAAAGGCGGGTGCGGGAATTAGTACCCGTTTCGCCGACTGCTATAAGCAGGCCGGGTATTAGTACCCGTTTAAAAGTATGTGCGTTAAAAGCGAGACAAGATATTATTACCTGCTTAAAAAAGGCATATGACCATATAGGAGTAATGAATTTATTATTTATTTTCGAGATTATTGATTATTTAGCATATTTAATCCGGATATCGCCCTGCAATAAAATATTACCACTCATTCTTTGTGTTCCATAAACATTTGTTAAATTATTTCATTTTACAACTTACACAGTATTTAAGGTTTATTGTTTGTCATATTTTGGGTCTTAAACCAATTTGTTATTCTCACCCTCCCCTACATTTATCTGTAAACGGCCTATCTCGTCAAAAAAAAACCAGTTTGTAGTACCACTATTTCAATGCAACCATATTTCATTAAAAGTTTTAAAAAAGCACATATTATGTATATATATATATATATATATATATATATATATATATATATATATATATATACAAATTGAATAATTTTATTTGCAATGGATTACGATAGTGATGTCTATGCAGATGATTTGTCGCAAATTTCAAGCGATGCAGAGATTCCCGAATTTGATAGCGAAAGTGACGAGGAAGAATTGATTCGACCAAGAAGAAACAAAGCCTTGCCAATACCTTCTAGCGACGAAGAAAGTGATGGTGAAATATTGGACTGGTCGGAAAGTGATAATGTGCCAATTATCGAAGATTTCTTAGGACAAAGTGGGGTTTTCGTGATGCCAAATAATTCAGAAAATGTAATTGTTGTGGTTCAGTTATTTATTGGAGACGATTTATTTGAATATATGGCGATAGAAACAAACCGCTACCATGCACAGAATGAACATTTATTTAGAGATCTGGCTAGGTTCGTAAAGTGGAAAGATGGATCTGTGATAGAACTAAAAATAATGCTCGGATTGCTTCTATTAATTTTGAAGAGTTCGTAAGGATACGAGGGATGAATACTGGTCGAACGACTGGTCGAAAGATGAAACAATTGAAACTCCATTTTTTCCTCAAATAATGAGCAGGGATCGATTTAGGCAAATATGGTATTCATGGCATTTTTCCAATAACGATGACAAAGATGATAGAGATCGCCTTAAAAAAATCCGCCCCATTATTCCATACATATTACCCAAATTTCAAGAAGTTTATAAACCACAGAGAGAATTGTCCTTAGATGAAAGCATCATGCCATGGAGAGGTCGTCTAGCATTCAAAGTCTACAATGCTTCAAAAATAACGAAATATGGTATTCTCATAAGAATGGTTTGTGAAGCGAAAACCGGCTACATATGTAATTTCCGAATATATTGTGGTGAAGGAAATCGACTGCAACACACAATTTTGAATCTTCTTCAGCCATATGTAAACTTATGGCATCACATATATATGGACAATTATTACAATAGTGTGGACACTTGTGAAATACTTATATTAATACTACAATATAGATTTCGGAGTTGTGGCACTATTCGCATAAACAGAGGCCTTAATCTCTGTTTAAAAAACGCGAAATTGAATAGGGGGGAATCTATGTTTCGTCGACAGTGCCGCGTTTGTGCCGCGCATAAGAAGAAAAGTTTGACATGTCATATGTGCCAATTTTGCGAAGTGCCTCTTCACAAGGGAGATTGTTTTTTTAAATTCCACACTTTAGAAAAATATTAGTGACTGGTTTTATTACATAAGTTTAAAAACGACAAAACATTTTATTTGTTTATAAATTTTTTGCCCTTCCGTCAACAGTCAACAACTTTACGTACACCTGTGCATCCACCATTACGAATCCATCCTGAGCATCCACCATCAGGATCAGCGATCCTGACTCAACCTCCTAACATTTGTCTTCAAAATTTTGAAAATATAGCCAGTTTTACCTTCACAAACTTTGCTTTTTAAAAATTTGTATTGTAGCTTACAAAGAACCTAAATCATCCCCTATTTTACCCCCTTCAGGGATGATATTGCAAAAAACGATGAAATACGTATTTTTTTAAATTTTTTACCAAAAGCCTAAATATTAATTTTCATCTCCCTAACTTGAAAAATGATCGGTTCCTCATACATCCCCTATTTCATCCCTTTCAGGTTTTTTTTTAGAAAAAAGTATCTCAGGGTGCAATCAGAAGTCCTTTCTCAGGGTGCAATCGTTCAAATACCCAACTTTTGATAAAAAAGGCCTCGAAAATTACACCCGCTACGCAGCACAGTTTCATATCTTAGGATACCCGCTCAAAATGTGTTAATACCAGCATTGATTCTATGGCAATGAGCCCACATCCTAATTTTGTCTTCCTGAAAGTAGTACCTAAAAATGCCTAAACATTTTCTTATTCTCAAATTTCAAAAGTGTATAATGGAAAACACCTACTTTTCTAAGTAACTTAAAAATTCTAATTCGCCTTCATCTTTTAAATGTTGCAAATACTTTTCTTTCAATAGTACAAAATTTTCAATTTTTGTTTCGTTCATAATTCTTCTCATTTCCGTCTTCATTTTCAAATTATTTTCGGGCTTCTTCAGTTTAGATCTACCTTGAATGTTCCAATTCTTTACCACATGCCATGTACACAGTAATCTCCTTGGCTTTTCCGCTGTCTCAATAGTCTCGGTCCATGCATTAAAATATTTCGGATCATCATCGCTCATTATGTATTTGGCTTGAATGCTGCATCCCAATCTTTCTTTTAATGCCCTCAAAAATACATTTTGGATCACCTGATCCAATCTACTGGAGAGCAAAAATGCTACAGGGAATCCCATATTTCCCTCATCCTTAATTAGAACTGTCGTCAACTCAAATTTAGATCTATTTGTTCCATGTGTACCATCCATACAAATCACATGTTGGTAATCCTAAAGCTTCTTTTCCATTATTTTATTCATATAACCTACTGCAACATCGTCATCATGTAAGTCAGGGTGACTTTTACCTACAACATTATTATTATTTCCACCACCATACCAGCACCATATGAAACCCCTCAAGTTTACGTTTTGAAAACCCCAAATAAGCTATACCTATACCTTCTAATATATGTAAGAGGAAAAAAGAATATATAAAACGCATAAAATTTATTCATCCAATATTCGGTTAGAAGTATACAAAACTCAACATACAATAAATGGATGAAGTTCTACAATAAATAGCTGGATAAATACAAAAATAAATTAATCAATCCAAAATTCGGTTACTTCGTACAAAATAAATTACTTCATCCAAAAAAAGGTTAATTCATCCAAAATAAAATGTAAAAAATAAAATCCAATAATTGATTTTTTCTTACAAACTAAGATTTTTCCTTGCAATAATCGATTGAATCGTTCAACATATTCGAAATTCACCCAAAAAAGGTTTTTTATTTTACTTAATAAGTGCAAAATGCAAATTTACGAGTGTATTTAATAATCTTCACACTTTTATTATATGCATAAAAATACTGAAAGGAAAAAACTGTTCACCTTATTGATGAGTGGATTAGCTCGGAAATAAATTGCATTATTCTATCTGCTTATATATAGTATATATAGTGCTTCTTATATATAGTGCATCTATATTCTTCTTCTTCTTCTTGTGTCCAATAGACCTACTTTGGACCACGCTTGTTCAACTATTGGGCTTTGATCTTTGCCCCGTATTGTCGCATCTTCTGCCGGTTTAGCCTCTTTCCCTCTTCTTTCCAGAGGGTACCTTTCCTTCGGGTTTTTTTCTGAAATCCACGGACTTCCTTCAGTGTTTTTCCTGAAATCCATGGACTTCCTTCAGGATACATCTCACAGAAGACTGTCTGTTTTGGAGATCTGTTATTCCCACTTCTGTAATATCCTTCTCGGTTTCTGTCAACCAAGTGGTACGAACCTTCTTCTTTTACCAGAATGTGAACAGACTGTTGCTTAGTCGGTTTGGAGTCAATCTTGCAACGTGGCCATAGAAAGCTACCCTTCTTTTCATTGCACAGTCAGAGAGCCTCTCAATATGTTCGTAGAGCTCAGAGTTATGTCGTTTTTGGAATTCCTCATCTTCCTTTACCGGGAATGCCTAGGATCTTCCTGATGATTCTCATCTCTCTGATTTCCAATTTCTTTACCAGACCTTTTCGATTCAAGGAAAGACACTCCATGTCATACAGTGCTTCTGGTCATAAGACTGATGTGTTTGCGCTCTCTCTTTCGTTACACGCCGCGTTAGTTAGAAATAAAATTTGAAGGAATCAAGTCCTTGTTTGTAAAATTCGTTTATTGTGAAGATTTAAATAATTGTATTTTGTATAAAAAAAAATGTTTGTAACGAACAATCAAATTTTGGATGGATCAACTGTTTTTGTACAGTTAAACCCTTTTTTGGGTGAATTGATTTTATTTTGTACAAATCTATCAATTATTGTACTAAACCATTATTATTTGTAAGATTCAATCGATCATTGGGCGTTTATATTTTATTTTGGACGAAGAAATCTTTTTTGGATGAAGTAATCGTTTTTTGTATGAATAAACCGAATTTTGTATTTTTCCAGATATTATTTGTAAAAAAGCATCTATTTATTGTACGCAAAAAAATCCAAGCCTTTTATTTTGGACGAAGTAACCTTTTTTTTGGATGAAGTAATCTCTTTTTGTATGAATAAACCGAATTTTGTATTTTTGCAACTATTTTTTGTAAAAAAACATCTATTTATTGTACGCAAAAAATCCAAGCCTATATAAAATGGAAAGTAGACAAAGCTTAGAGTAGTAGTAGATGAGAACAGAAAATGTGTAAGTACACCAATGATTAGATGAAGAGTTTCAATAGATCTATAAAGGTCGCAGTACAATAAGGCACCACCGAAATCTACAATAGATAATAGAAAATTATAATCTACTTAATTTGAATATCTGCTGTTAAGAGTTAATTGTTTACTCACCCTGTTTTTTAAATAAAATGCGTGATTTTGCCCTTCTTTATTCCATTCTTCAATTTTTAAAGCTGTAGCCACTGTGTCATCTGCATGTCTTTTCTTATCAATGTTAAATTTCTTCATTAAATAGTCTAGATCCGCTCTTCTAATTAAATTTATTCGCTTCACTTCAATACCCTTCGTTTTCCTTGCATCATTTAGTATTCTGCTAATTGAAACTCCTGCCTGTATTGATCCACTATCATTGTCTGTTTCTGTTTTGTCAACCTCTTTGTTCTAAATTCATCTGCATGTCCAACATGTGTTTCTATAAATTTCGCACTTAGTGAACCTAAAATTTTCATAGTAGAATAGTTTTGGAAACAATTTATTAGAAATTACCATTTCTAAAGATCTTTACGATTATCCTTGATGGACAAATTCCTGAAATTTTAATACTGCCCCCCCAACTTCTCAGCCCTTACGGTACAATGGCTTTTATATCCTAAATTAAGATATTTCAATTATTTCTGAACTTAATTATAAAATTATAACCAACAAACCAAATGAGTTACTTCGATTACAATTGTAATAAACAATTTCGTTACCACTTGCATGTTTGTTTCTTCTAACACATGCATAATCAACTTGTCTATTTTCCTTTGACATCCAGCTTTCAAATTCTGCAATGTTCCTAAAACTTAATTCAGATTGTTTAATAATTACACCATGTATCTCTGTTATATGATTAAGCAGAATCTCATGGTTTTGAAAGCTTCCTTTTTTCTTCTGTACATAAGGGGCAAGGAATGTGTTGTGACATTTTTTTTCTATTTTAACTATTTTATCATGCATATCTTTCAAATGTCGATTCTTTGAATAAACATTCACAAATGTCTTCTGACATACATCGCAGGTCAGTTTATTGATACTATAACATGAAAGTTGAATATCCAAACACGTATACCTTAAAACAGGGGTTCCCAACCTGTGGTACGCGTACCACTGCTGGTACGCGGGAACGTTTCAGGTGGTACGCGTGAGTGATGTGAGCAACATGGCAACATGCCATTAATAGCTTCTGAACGCATGACCAATGAGCACGCAAACATTACTCAGCTGCTTGTCTCTGCAGGAGTGGAGGAGAGACGGCGCCGGGTTCGGGGCGACGAGAGCTGTCTTACCCATCTTTCCCCACGGCTCGCGCTATTAATAACTTCCCTTGCGCCTACATTCTTCCGCCTCACAATATTGCCAGAGATTGTGCAAGTTCATTGTTCGCAGTTCGTTGAGCATGTTGTGATTTCGTATATGAAAACTGAACTATGAAACGATTTCTGACGGCCTCTTCTACTTCAAAGGATTGTGCTAAAAAACCTAAATCTCCGGCCAATCGTAAATACAATGAAAGCTACTTACAGTACGGTTTTGTAGTAAAGCCAGGGACTGAAACCAGTGACATTCCTATTGACATTGAGGAATGTGTTATATGTCTTGACACACTTTCGAACCAAGGCATGAAGCCTTCTTTACTGATGCGACACAGCCCATTGAATTAAAAAAAAATCTAATTTTTTCAAGAAAGAAACCCAATGTTTGACAAAGTTTGTCAATACTGATACTAAGTTGATAAAGGCGTCATACCTTGCTAGTTTAAGAATTGCACAGATGGAAAGTCTCACACAATCGGTGAGACGCTTTTACTGCCGGCCGCTGTGGATATGGTCCAAGCCGTGTTAGGAGAAAAGGCAGCCAAAGAAATTCAAAAAATACCACTATCAAATAACACAGTAAAGAGACGAATTGTCGATATGTCTAATAATATTGAACAACTACTGGCTTTAAAATTCCAAGAATGCACTTATTTTGCACTTCAAGTTGAAGTGGCGCAGCTACTTGTTTTCGTGTGATTTGATTATAATGAAGAGGTGGTAGAAGAGTTTTTGTTCTGCAAACCACTTGAATTAAATACCACAGCGGAACTCATTTTTAAGGTAATTGATGAATATGTGCTCCAAGTAGGCATTCCCTGGTCCAAGTGTATTGGCTTGTGTACAGATGGGGCAAAAGCTATGTCAGGAAGATTGACAGGCCTAGCAGCAAAAATGAAGGAAGTTCCTCCTGAAAGAAAAAGTACGCATTGTGTCATCCATGGAGAAGCATTAGCTGCTAAAGGTATGCTGCTAAAGGTAAAGGAAAATCTTAACTCCGTTCTATCAGATGCTGTGAAAGTTATTAACTTAATAAAGGCTAGGGCTCCAAACACAAGATTATTCTCATTGATGTGTGAAGAAATGCGTGGCAAGTTCAAGACTTTACTCCTGCATGCAGAAGTGAGGTAGTTATCTCGGGGGGAAATTTTGAACCGTCTCTTTAAACTGAGATCAGAAGTTTTCTGTTTTTAAGTGAAACAAATCATGACATGAAAAAATTGTTTGCTGATGGAGAATGGTTGTCAAGATTGGCTTATCTAGCCGATATTTTTGACAAACTCAACACACTGAACTTGGGACTTCAGGGAACAAACACAACAGCCTTCACAGCCAGTGAAAAAAACTCCTTCAAGAGAAAGCTGGTCCTGTTTTTTTAACAAATACAGGAGAAGAATTTATCTGCATCATCATGCATCATCATTTTTTTGAAGAAAATGAAATATCTCCAATGCCAGATGTGGTTGCAGATATCATTGTTCACTTGGAAGGCCTTCAAAAAAGCTTTAAGATGTATTTCTTTGAAGATTTTTCAAAAGTGAATTGAATCAGAAATCCTTTTTCGGGAACCTCACCAAATGAATTAGAACTAAAAGAAAGTTTTATCGATCTTACAGAAAATAGTTCCTTGAAAGATTATTTTAAAGAGAAATCTTTAATTAACTTCTGGATGTAAAACCGAGTACCCTTTGATCTACCGGCAAGCTCTGCTATTTTTGATGCCATTTGTTACGAATTACTTGTGTGAGAGTGGATTTTCTGAACTCTTGTACATAAAAAATAAACATAGAAGCAGAATTAGTATTGAAGATGATTTAAGAGTGAAGATAAGTTCCATTACTCCTAATGTTGATATTTTAATCACAGGCAAACAACAAGTTACGCACTAAAGACTATAAAAGTATAATTTGCATGATGATTAATGTTTTGTTGAGTTTTAAAAAAAACTCAACAAATTTTTTATATGTATGTTTTTAGACCCAAATAGGGTAATTACCATTTTAATCTTTTTATTTCTCCTTTATTATAAGCATGTTATTACAAATAAACAAATATCTAACCATTAAATATGAAGTTTTTTCAGGAATTTAATTCAAAAAGCCTTTGAACACTTTTAGAAGAGTAAATATTACACGTTTATTAAAATATTTAGGTCTGGTGGTACGCCAAAATTTCTCAAAAAGTCAAGTGGTAAGCAGGTGCAAAAAGGTTGGGAACCCCTGCCTTAAAACATTATATACTACCTTTCCATTCTGGATGTAACACTAACCTAACTAACGTAAAACTGAAAAAGAAATAGTAATTATTAAAACAATAGAAGAGATATTTCAGCGAAATGATCAAGATTCTGTAAAAATTTGGGCGACAATATTTCAGCTAATCGACACAAAGAGAACAAAGACACACTCTGCATGCACGTTTAGCTATTCAAGCGCCCCCTAGCACCCTATTGCTTCAACTACGTTTTTGAATTTCGCGCCATTACCAGACTCCGCCTCTTCTTCGCGATTGGTGCGTGCTTGTGCATCAAATAGTGTATACTCCGCCAGGGTACAATGAGAGAAGCGTGGCCCTGCGCATGCGCATGGCCAATGGCGTTCCTTATGCGAGAGAGATCAGAAACGATTCTCTTCCTTCCTCTTCTCTCATGGAGTCGTAGGAGGGGATGGGCAGTTAAATTTAAGCTACACTATTTTTATCCGGAATGTATGGTTCGTTGTATAGTTACGGAATAGATATTTTAGTTGGGTGATTTAGAGAGCCTTAAAGCATATTAATTGTCTTTCAAATGGCATATTTCTTTATTTCATCTCATAAATAATTTCTTAAAAAAATATAGTTAAAGTCAAAAGTTTACTGTGGGTCGATTTCTATGCACGTAAGTTTATTTTAAAGAAAATGGAGTTGCGATTTGATGTTAGATCTGCTATATCTGTATATATAATAACGGATGTTACCTATTCAGCTGAGACTGTCAAATAGCGTTTTCAACTCTATGATTTCATCCATTGGAACTGGGTGTTGTGCTGGCTGTCTTGGGGTGTCAACTGGATTTTTTCGGCTGCGAATTGCTGATGATATCATGGTATTTCTGGTATCGTTGATGGCTCTTGAATCCTAACTTCTCTACTTTCTTGTCTGGTCGCCCAGATGTAGGTCTTGAGGATGCTGGTGCTGGGTTATAGAACCTGCTCTTTGCGTTTTGGCTTCTTCTTGAAATCAATACAAGAGAGTTTCTGCAAGACATATAATAGCGCTCGCCAGATAAGGACCCTCACTGTTAATGAATTTGGTGGGTTTATCCGCCGATATCATATAATCAGCAGTCTTTTAATCAGAGTTTTCGCACACTTAACGCAGTGGGCATTAATGGCAACTCCCTTAGTACTTTGTAATTTTTTGTATATGGATAAAAACAGTCCTCCCCATATGTGGTGGCCTTTTATTATTCTTCTGTTAAGAGGTATATCCATCTCAGAATCTCTATTTCCTTTACCGTCACTCATTGTCAGGGTCTGGATGATTTAATAATGGGCCGAATTTGTTGTTTATAAAGTCTCCCAGTGAGACGGCCGCACAGATGGACGTGAATAGATATATTTGACGTGATTAGATATAGATGGACCTTCTTCATTTGCCTTCCTCTTTTCTTCCGTTTTTCCATTTTTGTAATTTCTCTCTTTAATTATAAAGAAAATCTGAAACAAATATTTGAAATATAAAAAAAAGAAAAAAAAATGTTAAATAACGCATTAAAGCAACAAGATAGGTTTGTGTTTAAGTTGTAAATTACAACAAAAAAATTATCACAAAAACTATTCTTCTTCTAAATACAATATGATGATGAGTAGACTCTTTGTTAGTACAACGTATTGTTAGTTTATTTTTTATAGGTGCATTATTCCACGAGGATAGCTATCAATCTGAAATGGCATTCAAGTATGCAATTGCAAGATACAATATGTATAATAATGACATTAAGTTTCAAACAAATATACAAAAAATCAACTCTCTAGATACATTTGCAACAAGTAAAATAGGTAATTTGTAATTTATCTTTACACTTACTTCTTTAATTCATAAGCATTGTTTTGTTTTAGTTTGTAATATGACTTCATTTCAAAATGGAATTGTGGCTATTTTTGGATCGGGTTCTACCCAAACTAGAGCAATGGTACAATCTATCTGTTCAAATCTTGAAATTCCACACATTCAAACATCGTGGACCCCGTCAGTACCTTATGGTCACGAAACTATTCTAAATATTTATCCTGATAACGAATTGTTATCTTACGGCATTTCTACTTTAGTCAAACATCTTCATTGGAAAACCTATGCAATTCTGTATCAACGAGATGATGGATTAATTAGACTACAAGAAGTTCTTAAACTCGTTAACGTAGGAGATGAACCTATTATGGTAAGACAATTAGGAGATGGAGCAGATCATAGGTAGAGAAGTTTTAAAAACATTCTGAGAAATTGACTTATTTTATTTACTTATAGGCCTTTATTAAAGGAAATTAAAAACGCGACAATAACTCAAATTATTTTGGATTGTGCGACAGAAAATATATTGGATATTTTAAGACAAGCGAATGAAGTTAATCTGCTGGACGTATTTAACAGCTATCTTCTTCTCTCACTGGTAATAATATTCTTCAATTGCAATTACTTATAAAGTTTATCCAATTTAACACAATTTTTTTTTATCTAGGATGCACATACATTAGATTTTAGTGAATTAAATACTAATGCCAACATCACTGTTATTAGAATAGTTGACCCCGAAAATGCAGTACTTCATAATGCGGTATTAGATTGGAAACAAGGAGAATTTAATAATAATATACATATATCTCTATCCACTAACAATATTAAGGTATTGCTTCTATATCTAGAAAGAATATAAATTTGTATTTACAAAAATATTTAATTCTATTTTATAGTTGTATCAATGTGATAAAATTTATTTTAGACCGAAGCAGCTTTAATGCATGATGCTGTGAATTTTTTTACATCAATTGTAGAAGAACTGCATTCAACTGAGGCTATTGCAACAGAACCTATGACCTGCGACGACACGACAAAAAAATGGCAGGAAGGTTTTCGAATAAGCACATTTATGAAAGTTGTAGGATTACTTAAATTTATAGTATTCAAAATGCTGTATGTAATAGTATTTTTTATATTTCTAGAAAAACAAGCTGAATTCTATAACTGGCCCAGTTAGATTTAATGAACATGGTCGCAGAATTGATTTTACATTGCAGATTTCAGAAATCATTCAGGGCAAGCCTCAGAAAACTGCTATATGGAGTCCCCTTACCCCTGATATAGTAAATTATACACGAAATGCCAGTCAACAAATGCAACAAATTGTTGAAAATCTTCAAAAAACAACAGTTATAGTTTCATCTAGGTATTTTAGCATATCAGATTTGTAAAAGATAATTATATCACTTTAGATCAGGGCCCCGTCTAAAATATTGAGTTTTCTGTAATGACACACTTTTCCTATAATTTTAGTAGGACGCCAATACGATTTTTCTTTTTACAACCAACCCATTTTTAATTTAATTATTAATTATTAGCGGATATTTTTGTTGATAATTATTGGTCTGGTAAATGATTTGTTTTACGTATTCATGTTTTTGGGTATATAACTAATAACTATAATTATAACTAAAGTCACTTCTCGATTTACGACGGGGTTCTGTAATTATGGACTCTAATTTCGGTAATAAGACAAAATGGTCGTAAGTCGAATTTCATACAAAAATAATAATTAATTATAATAGACATATGTACATCATTTTGATGATTTATATTTTGTAACTACAGATTTTTAATTTTTAACTCATCATCATTTGTCTTTTTACCCTCTGGAGGGTGTAGTGATTCTATTTTAGGTATGTGTTTGAATTTGGTGTTTCCATGCGTTTCTATCTTGTCCTAGATGTATGGCCTCGTGCATTGAGTGTCCCGTCATTTCTTTTAATCTGTCGGTCCACCTCATTGGAGACTGTCCTCCAGGTCTTTCTCCCTCAACTTTTCCCTCGACCACGAGGTTTTCCATCTCACCTGTCCTTCTAGGTATGTGGCCAAAGTAACTAAGATATGCTCTATTGATTTGGTTTAGTAGACCCTTTTTGATTTTTTGTTCTTGTAGAACAGCGGCGTTTGTTCTGTATTCCACTCATGACACTCTTAGGATTCACACCCATAATTCGAAGGCTTCAATTCTTTTTCGATCTGTTTTCTATATTGTCCATGTTTCAGCGGAGTAAACAGCAATTGGGAATATCAACGAATTCGCCAGCTTTACTTTCACTGTTTTTGTAATGGTTTGATCTCTCCATATTTTTATGAGTTTAGTATTTTCTGATCTGGTCATTGCCAATCTTCTCTTTATTTCCTCGGAACAGCCTCCATCTTTGGTTATCAACGATCCCAGGTATACAAACTTGTCCAACACATCATATCTTGCTACGTTTTTGATATTGGATGTGTCATTGGATCGATCGATGATCATTACTTTGGTTTTGTTTTGTTGATTTTTAAACTATATTCTCTACTATAGTTCTGTAATTTGCTCATTATGTTTATAAGTTGTTCTTCGGTTGCTGCAATAGTCAAGGTGTCGTATCGCATACCTCAGGTTACTTATTTTTCTCCACGAAACACAAATAAAATTTTAAGTTGTGTTCCCTCGCTTTTTCAATGATCTGTCGGGAATTGAGTAGCTGCTCTCGTGTACCTTTACCTGGTATGAACTCTCTCTGTTCATCCGATATTTGTGGAAGTAGAAATGTTTACAAACGTTCATTAATGATGTGGATTAATACTTTGCATGCGTGTGAAATGAGAGTTACTGTTTTATGAATGGGAATGAATATAGATTCGCACCATTCCATTGGCCATTCGCCCGTTTCCCATATTTTTCATAATTCCCATATTTTATTCCCATATTTTTCATTTCATTACATCTGTTCCGTAGTGACCCATGGCTTTAAATATTTCAGCTGTGATACCGTCTGCTCCAGTTGCCTTCCTGTTTTTAATTGTTGTTATAGCTTTTTCTACTTCCGATTTTAAGATCCCAGGTTCTCTTTCTTTTTGTGTTGCTTGTTCTTCAGATGTTGTCTGGCTAACTTACTTATATAAATCTTCGCAGTGTTTCCGTACTTCCGCTATTATAATTGGATCTACTATAACCTTTACTTTTTTGTTCATTATAATTTGTGTTCGTGGTTTAAATTCTCTAGCTAGATATCGTACTTTATCATACAGATCGCGAGACTCTCCGTGCTGGGCGTGGTGTTATAGTTCCGTGCATATATTTTTTAAATGGTTGTTTTTGTCCCGTCTGCATTCCTGTTTGATGCGTTTGTTAAGATGTTTAATTACTCGTCATTTTCTTCTTCCTGCATGTTTGAGTTGTTAATTTCTCTTCTTTGGTCTATCAATTTTATTGTGCCATTGGATATCCAGTGATTTTTTTTTAATTGGTTTGTTATCGGATGTGCAAGATTTTACTGCAGCTTTAATAAAGTTCATCGTGGATATCGATAGAGTGTTGGGGTCTGTAGAGGTGTCAGGCCTTTGTGTTATTCTTAAATGTTCTGGAAAAGTTTTTTGAATAGGGCGTTTCTATTTAGTATTTTTGGTTTCTGATGTTTTAGGTGTTCGTAGTTTGAGGGATATTGAGGCTAATAATAGTTTATGGTCTGATTCGCACAAAGCACCTGGTTTTGCCTTCACGTTTCTTACTGATGTTTTCCATCTAGTTTCGATTAGAAAATAATCAATTTGGTTTTTGTGCTTTACGTCGGGACGTCATGTCGATGGGTGTTTGCTATAGCCAGGTTATTGTCAACTGCAAAACGGATCAGACGTTCTCCTTGTTCATTTCTATACCTAGTCCTTATTTACCAATGAAGTAGCGTAAATGGTTATCGAGATCTGTCCTACCTACCTTAGCATTGATATCCCCAATTACTATCAGAATATCTTGATGTTTTTGCTATTATATCCTCTATATTGTAGTATTATTGTTGTATATTGTCGTATATTACTTCAACTTCGACTTCTGTAGCTTCGGTCGTTGGCATATATACTTGTAGTATGTGACAGTTATTTGGTTTGGAGTGAATGGGCAATACTAGTATTCTGTCATTTACTGCTTCGTAAGATTTTACCCACTTGCTGATTTTCTTATTAACGATGAAGGCAACCCTATTGCGTCCCATTTTTTTCTGCTATAATTCTTAATGCTTAATTATTTTCGGATATATACATATATATATATATATATATATATATATATATATATATATATATGTATACGGTATACTATTTGATGTTTCAAAATGTCCCCTGTCCCTTCAATGAGTTTCCGAAATTCCACAGATTTCCACATTGAGTCCATCTAGTTCTCTTTCTAGTATGTGTAGTTTTCCAGCGTGTGCAGGTGGTTTCCCCTTGCCTGCCTGATCCTATGGCGTTGACCTATTGATTGGTTCATCATTGGCCTTTATAGACTATTTCTAACCTCAAGGACAAGAGGGTGCCCTGAACCTACCAGAAGGCGGGGGGAAGGCTTATCCTGGCCTACACTCGGTCCCCATCTACGTTAGCCACCTAAGTGTTGCCATCCTTTACCGCATGGAGGTGTAGATTGGGAATTTCCCTTCATCGGGCTTGAGACCATAGGCATTTCTCGAAAGCCTCCAGCCATCCCAATTTGAATGACTTTATTTTTTTTTTATTCTTTGTAGTATAATTTTTAACTACAGATAAGTAATTAATTAAACAAATAATAGTATACATATAAGAGCATTGTTCCGGCTTATGGTCATCACTGCTTCTGATATTCATTGCTGACTCTTGAGTGACTCTTGAGGCCAGCGATATACGTTTGATAAAAATAATAAAAAAATGATGCGTCGGAAATGCGAGTCGATAAGTTACTGTATTACCATTCTGTATAGGATAGAGGTCGTCCATTAATCACGTGATGGGTTTTAGCAACTTTTTAAGCCCCCCCTCCCCCCCGGTGATACGTGGTGAGGTTTTAGGCTTAGCCCCCTCGTCTACTCAAAATCACGTGTATTTTTTGGTACAAGTCGTATACCGCTTTTCTGTTTAAAAATTGCGCGTTCAACGAAAAATAAATACACGTGATATCTCAGCGTATACTACAGATCCCGACCCCCCTCCCACCTTTTGATATTTCAATTCTTCAGAACCAACCCCCCGCCCCCCTTCGAGCCTCACGTGATTAATGGACGATCCCTTACTATAATAAATATAAATTTTATTGTACACTGTATAATATTAACAATTATTATATTTTGTGTTAATAGAATTGGGGCACCTTATTTAAGCGAAGTTCCTCCAAAAGATGGTCAAATTTTAGAAGGGAACGATCGATATGAAGGATATTCAAAAGATTTAATTTATCACATATCAAAAGAATTGAATTTTACATTTAGAATAGAATTAGCTAATGATGGTAAATATGGAAATTATGATCCTGAGACTAAAGCTTGGAATGGTTTAATTAAAGATCTTTTGGATAGAGTAAGTAATTGACAAGGGCATGTTTCTTGTTAAGTTTGGTATTTTATGTTGTATTTTATATCAACGGAATGTTTGCTTTCTTCCCCAGTTCACTTGATGTCTAAATCCAAATTCAAAATCTGGAATTCATTTTTACCTATCTATTAAACAACTTACCATATCTTCTACTAAATATTATTTAACCATACATTGGGAAGTAATTCATATTTGCATACGCAAGTTATTTTGCTCCTGACCAAATTTATTTTTGAATTATTTATTGTTTATTATGAGCGCAAAATTATAATTAAAAATAAATATTTTTATTATATTTTACTATATAAATACCTTATCAAATTTTTTTACCTTGTATAAAATTAATTTGATTCTTCCACTGCCATGTTGTAATGTTGTCTACTTGTTCCTTTTCTCATTATTTTACTTTTTTATGTAGAAAGCACATTTGGCAATATGCGACCTAACCATTACTCATGAGAGAAGAGAAGTAGTGGATTTTAGTATGCCATTCATGACTCTAGGTACGTTTAGTTAAAATCTGATCTGAAAATTTATTTTCTATTGTGTGTAAAAGTTTACTTCATAGATAGAAATTGTGTGTCGCCATTAACCGTATTCATAAATGTTACAAACATATCTCATGAAAAGATACTGGACAGTTTTAACCTTTTCACCGGGGAATATTTTGTTCTATATATATAAATATAAATATATATATATATATATATATATATATATATATATATATATATATATATATATATATATATATATATATATATATATATATATATATATATATATATATATATATATATATATATAGTATTTGCAATTTAGAAAGTATTAATTAAACAAATTTAATTAATCCTTTCGTGGTCTGAAATTTTTTGAAACAATTCTTCGTATGATATATTTTGCCATACCCGGTTAACAGGTTAAGGGGGCGATCCAATTAGAACCATAAGGTATAATGTATTTTGAAGCTTTTTCTAACAAGGAAAGAAGTCCAAAAGTAATATGTATAAATGTCTGTGTTTAAATAAGATACGCGCATTTCTTCTTAAAAACAAAATCATAATATACGTTTTTAGTTCACCGAAATGTCGAGCATTAGGTTCTTTTCAAAAGCAGCCCTTAACAAAAATAAATTTTAGAACCAACCCTCAACATCATAAATAAATAGATTATGGTTAGGTTAAGTTATATTAGAACCAGATAAATCCATAATGATAGACTACTTGATATAAAATAAGAAAAAATTATTGTCTAAGTCAAATTAATTATAATAAGTCCAATTTGCTGGAAATAATGAAATATGTAAAAAGTTACAAATATGTGTTCATGGACATAGTAATGGTTTCACCAAGATGTGTCCTAAATTTTTTCATAATCGCAAGAATATATTGTTTATGCAACTCATGTCATAAAAAGCATATTCGCCTTCTTGCCTTAATTGGGTACAACACTGTTAAAGATAAAGTAAATTGAGAACAGCTTTTGATTTTTTTATTCTCAAGATAATAATTTTATTTACAAAACAATGGAATACAAAAAACACAATGAACGTTTCATCACATCTCGCTACGCGCTACGCGGAATTCAAACGCAGCTTCACAAATTTGTCCATTGTGCGTCCGGGGGCTATAACTTTTGAACGGTTGTGGATTTTATTTTAAAGCTTTGGGAACCTATTTTATAAATACAAAATTAAAATTTTATCTTAAAATCATTTTAAGTTCTAATTGGATTGTCCCCTTAAGTCGATCTGTGCGCTGGTCTGTTTATTGAAAAGACTAAGAAAATACCTAGTTACTTGTCTCTTCGTTTAACGTTTTGAATTCCCTTTTGATATAATGTAGACCCACATTTATAGGTGTTAGTATTTTATATAGTAAAGCCAAACAACAAGACGCCAACAAATTTGCTTTCATGGATCCTTTCGATTTGGAAGTGTGGGTCTATACAGCAACACTTTATTTGGCTGTTTCAGTATCATTATACTTTGTGGCCAGGTAATTATTAACATATGTTGCCATAAAAAATAAATAATTGAGATTTAATTACTTAAACAGAATGGCTCCAGGCGATTGGGAAAATCCTCATCCCTGCAATCAATATCCGGACGAACTTGAAAATATTTGGGACCTGAAAAATTGCCTATGGATCACTCTTGGATCTATTATGACACAAGGCTGTGACATTCTCCCCAAGTATATTTAATATATACAAGGTTTGTTCATAAAGTAATGTCAGGGATTTCATTGTGAAGCGCAGACTATACGTAGCTCGGACCAGTGGATCGGGAAGTCTATAGAGCAGAAAGCTCATTTTGGCCGGCTAAATTGGTGAAATAAGTGCACATATTTCAGCAATTTAGCCGGCCAAAATTATTTCTTTATGTATTGCAAAATGGTTTTTATGTCCATTTATTGTTTCAAAAGTTTTTTGGAAAACATAATTTGAAAAAAAAAATTAAAAACAGTATATACAACAAAAACTGTTAATAATAAACAAGTAAAATAATAAAAAAATTAAATGAATCAAGTGGTTTTATAATGTGAACCCTATTATTTATTTGAGAACCCTAAAAATATCGATTTCACGGGAGTTCACGACCAATTTTATTTTTGAATATTGGGGTAAGACCATACTAATTATAGATACAGCACACAACTACAGCAAAATATACTTACTTAAGCGAAATATAGCTTGAATTTATAAATATATTCAACCTCTTCGTGGCTCTATAATATAAAGTCTTATTAGGCCTATGAACAAATCTCATGTTGAAACAACTACTTGGCTAATATTACATAGGATATTGATTAGATTATACAACAGAGATTTGTATGTTAATCCAAGGAGCAAGTGAAATAACATAGATTTTTAAATTCATTTCTATTTATTGTTTCTTTTTCTTTTTTGGCTATTCACTTAATTTAAATAGAAATAAATGAATTTAAAAACAATGTTATTTCTCTAGCTCCGTTAGTGCCATGAGAATGGACTGGTTCTGGGTTTTTCTAAAGCTTTTGTAAAGTTTTTGTAAATTGATTTTTTTTTGGTTTTATCGCAACGGGAAGAAACACTAATTATTTTTTGTACAAATTAATCGCTTCACATTATGTTGCGTATATTATTGTTTTTCCGTTTTTCGTCGAGTATCTCGCAAACTAAGCGTTTTTAACCACATATGTATTAAGGGTTTTATGCTTATTTTGGATCACAATTAGCCTTGAAAATGTATATGGGTGTATGTGCTCTTATCTGATACATTCGAAACCATCGATATATTTTCAAAAGGAACTCAAAAAGGAAAATTGGAAAAATTAAAAAACTTTTTCAATAACTATATTTTAACGAATGTCGAGAACATATCCATGCACTTATTATAATTACCATATATAGAGATCGAATAGCGGCTAATGCTACGATACGTGTTTAAACAAATGGTTAACGAGAACATTTGTTTATTGTTCTATGTCTATTTTATATTAATAGAATATAGTTATTTTTACGTAGAACATTTTTTTATTACTCATGCGTGCGAAGTACTTCCTGACGCACGTTTTTTAATACGAGAAATGCCACTTCGCATTGTCTTACCACATAATCTGGATAACGCACGCAAATATTCAACATCGCACATTACAAAAACAAATAAATAAAAATAAAATGAACAAAATCAAGACCTCGATATTAAAAAAGTGACGTAAAGTGTAAAGTCTTTTCACTTTTTTTTTCATTTGTTTTCTTTACAAAATATAATAAAAATTAAGTAAAACGTTTTAAAAAGAGTGTAAATTCTATGGTGATACCGGAAACTTAGGAGAGTTCTTATGACGAATCCACACCACACCGGAGACAATTAAAAAAGCAAATTCTTCATTTTTTTCCATTTTTTTTCGATGGCCCCTGGATCCCAAACTAGTAAGATACATCCCCACGCACGAGTAATAAAAAATATTGTTTGTAACACGGGCGGTATTGTCACTTCGTTCGTGCGCCCTATTTCGCTCTCTCTCTCTCTTTCTAGTTACAAAATATACTATTAGATAATCGATTTATGGCCGCATAATTTGCATAAATACTTACTTTATGTGCTTACTTTATGTGCGTTATTTCCGACCATCCAGAGAGTAAAACAGGTTATTCCTTGAAAAACGTAATCGTCTGCAGTACAAACCGTAATGTAGAGCTCGTAGGAAAACAAAGTCAAAGATTATTTCAACAAGGCTCTAAATCAAATTTCTCTCTGATCCACTGACATTACTTTTTGAACATACCATTTATAAATACGAGGGACGTCCGGTTGCTAAGGTACAATTGTGAATTACAGACAATTAAAACACTATTTAATTTATAGAAATCAAACAAACGCTAAGTAAAAGCGCGAATTCTTAGCTAGTTTTCAAAATAATCGCTGCTAATAGTAAGGCACTTATCCAAGCGTAAAAGGTCTCTTCGTAAAAGGTGCGTTTCAAATATCAATCGACGAATAACACTGGTTATTGTAAAACTCTCGAAATGCAGTACCAATCTATTGTACATAAACGAAGGGGAAGGTTGACGAAAGGAAGATGCTTGCACGACAATGCACGACCTAACAACTGCAATCAAACGCCTGGCTTCATAACCGCTATTTGTTATTATTGCCCATCTGCGCCACAGTCCAGAGATCCTACTAATTTGTATGGACCGTTGAAAACTCGTTTGTCGGATAAAAGATTTGAAGACGACGAAATTCAAATACAAATACGAATACACACACACACACACACACACACACACACACACACACACACACACACACGCACACACACACACACACACACACACACATATATATATATATATATATATATATATATATATATATATATATATATATATATAAACTAATATAAACTAATATATATAAACATATATATTTATTACAAATATACCGCCTTCTTGTATTCCATGAAATTGTTTTTCCGATTTAGATTTAACGGTAGTGTATTAAATAATTGTATGTTGCTATAAGGCAAATGTTTCTCTGTCATGCTGAGATTGGGTATGGGCTAATTATAATTTATATTATTTTTTCTGGTGTTCTTATCGTTTATTTGAAAATCCGCTAAGTAATACCTGTATTTAAATAGGGAAACTAAACTGTCAAATATGTACGTTCCTATTGCTGTTAGTATATTCGCTTCTTTGAATATTCCTATACGTGATTCAGAAAATTGTGTTCAAAAAATGTTCAAAATCACTCGGATAAGCTGTGCTGAACATTGGCAAAATAAATTGCTTTTAAAGCCTTTAAATCTAAATAGCGTCTGAGGATTCTCAGCGCATATACTACTAAAGTCTACTAAGGTCTTTTGATAATTTAATTATATGTGTTGTCCAATTCAAGTTCTCGTCGAATTGGATTTCTAATAGTTTAACTTTTTTTTGTACTTCCAGTTTATTGTGTATTGTAATCTCTTTAGGGTATAATCTATGGGCACATTTGTTTTGAAAAATATAAGGTTTGTTTTATCCTCGCTCATAATAAGTTTATTTTCATAAAACCATGTAGTTAGCGCTTTCATAGTAGTTGTAATGTTCGTCGTGACGTTTTCTTAGGATTTGTTGGTTATTATGACGCTTGTACCATTTGCATAATTAATCACTACCGTGTCCGTTTTCTCAGTTATTTGTTGCATATAATTCACATACAATGAAAATAATATAGGGCCAAGAATACTTCCTTGAGGAATTTTTACATTTGTAGGGCAATATTTCTCTAATTTTTAGATTAGTAGATAGTGATCGACGGTAGCGTACGCCTTAACGTTCGCTACCTTATAAATCAATGAAAATTACACATGGGATCTTCTGGTCTTCTATATGGCGTATTGTGTAAGAAATATATTATAACTGGCCGTTTCGATATTTCGTCCTGCTATGAAGCCTAACATTTATTCAAGATCTTCAAATGATGTAAGGAAGTTTTGATAGATCCGGATCGTATCTTTTACGAAGAGAATAAACACAAGCTTGTTTATTAGCGGCGATTATATTAGAAAATAGTTAACGTATCGTGCTTTTACTTACATTAGTTTATACCTGTAATTCACAAATGCATTACAATTAGTAACCGGAAGTCCCTCGCATATATATATATATATATATATATATATATATATATATATATATATATATATATATATATATATATGATTTCAGAGGAATATCTACTCGCATGGGTGTATCAATGTGGTGGTTTTTTTCTCTAATTATGACAAGCTCTTATACAGCAAATCTCGCAGCTTTTTTGACAATGGACAGAATGGCACCTAGTATAGATGGGGCAGAATCTTTAGTAAAACAGACCAAAATTAAATATGGAACAGTTGATGAAGGTTCTACGCAGATATTCTTTAGGGATGCTAATTTCTCAACATATGCAAGAATGTGGACTCAAATGCAATCTACAAGACCCAGCGTTTTTGAAAAAAATAATGCAGACGGAGTTAAACGTGTTCTGAACACTAAAAATCAATTATACGCTTTTCTTATGGAAAGCTCGTCACTGGAATATGAGGTAGAAAAAAATTGTAATTTGAAACAAGTTGGAAATCGTATGGATTCTAAAGGATACGGAATAGCCATGCCAATGAGTATGTAGTAAATTTAGAACCGAATACAAACTAATTTTATGAGAAACTTTATCGTAGATAATATTTTATAAAATCATTTTATATCAAATAATTTGAGTAATGAATAGGATGGTTGCGATCGTTACTACGTGGCAATCCATATTTACACTGAATTGAAAAATTCTCTATGTTGTAACAACAATATGTAAAAATATTAAACACGACTCGAGTTTCGACTGGAGAAGGTCATTTTCAAGACTTGAATTTAAGATTTAATTTATAACTTATTTATGTTTTTTGAAAATCAAATAATTTTATGTTTTAATATTTTTTAATTTTAAGCCAGAGGTGAGCAAACAACAAAATTAAGTTCAGTTAAGAACATCGAATTTCTCGAACTCACTTTATTATGAACTACCTAGTGTTTCATTTTGTAAAAAGAACGTGTGTTGTCTTTCTTTTGTTATTTTATTATTAGTTTCTAATTCAGAGCCGTATTATTGAGAATCAATATCAACACAATATGTGATGGGTTCTTTAGTTGAGCCACAAAACAATAATGTACTCTTGAAAGCATTCAGTGAGCTTAGAAAATCGATAATATGTTTCTCTCTCTTGGAATGCCAAATATAATTAACTAGTAGTCAAATAGAATCTAATATTGGTCGTACTGTGTATCTAAAAATATTTTAAATTCTATTAAAATGTTTAAGAACCTCTCGAGAGAGTTTCTTTTTGTAATTCACTTAACATATGAAAATGCCATAAACCGATGATAAAGTCAGAAAAAACTTCATATTCTCTTCTAGATGAGTACGAAAAGCCTTCTACGTAATCTACGTGGTCGTGTAGAATTTATTATTTTGCTAGTAACTTTCGTAATGTTTTTAACATCCAATATTTTTGAACAGAGGATTTTATTATGTATTATCTAATGGAAAGGAATAAAATCTTGGAATTAACCACTATTTCTACAAAGTTTCTTCCGTTAACGCGACTCACCGCCAAAGTACCTGCGATAAACTGTTTGCCCACCCCTGTTTTATACATTCACAAATTTCGATATCAAATTTATCAACTTGGTACTGGGCAGTTTACATTTTGAAATTTTACTGAAATTTAGTTGTAAAGAAAATTCATCTATTATTGATTCCGTAGCTGTGGTTAAACTTCAGTCAAATGAATTTTATTTATATAAGTTTAACGTGCCGGATTTTCTATAACACATTAAATTTAGAAATATCGATATTTGGAATATCTCGTATAGATACTTTATATAACTTAAACTTTGCAAATCAATATTTAGCCCATTTAAGTTTCAGCAAAAATTACAATTGAATATTAGTTTGGAAATCCAATGTATATTTGTACAATATATCCCATCAAAAACATAAAATGTAAAAAATGCCAAGTCTCGTAACGCAGTTCTTTCGCTACAAGTTGTGGGATCTCATGTAAGACCAAGTCAGTTATTTTAGTTAGTATGTATGTAGAAGCACCTATTCAACTACTTTGTTATAAATTGGAATCTAATCAATTACCTATCAACATTTATAGTAACCGTATCAATATTAGACACTTTTATTTCTATTATAATTATAATGACTTGGCAATTGCACGGCAACATATTCTACTAATTAAAATACTTTGTTCTTAGGTTTACTGGTGCCTGTTATACAATGTTTTTCGTTGGTACAGATACAAAAGATACTCTCTTTTTTATTACCACTTGTTACCTAAGCAAAACAATTTTGTATTTGATCGTTCGAAATGTGTATTTACTGAAATAAACTTATTATTATTACTACAACTGTTTAGACTTAGTAATCGAATTAGTAAATTATTCTTTTATAATTACGTTGCCGTGCAATTGCCAAGTCATTATAATTATAATAGAAATAAAGGTGTCTAATATTGATACGGTTACGGTAATTTCAGGTTTTTTGATTTTTTTCTTCTTTTATAGGCTAAAGGTTAACTAAACTTCAAAATTTGTTTTTTTTACCTTAGAATTTTGATGATCGGTAACAAAATTTAGAAATTTTTAAATAATCATTATTTTTCATTTAATGGATAATGAAATTTTGGGATTTTTGATTTTTTCCTTCCTCTATAGGCTAAAGGCTAACTAAAATTCAAAATTTGGGGTTAGCAACATTGCTAGAAGTACCTTAGAATTTTGATGATCGGTGACAAAATTAAGAAATTTTTAAATAATCAGTATTTTTAATTTAATGGCTAATTAAATTTATGGATTCTTGATTTTTTCCTTCCGTTATAGGCTAAAGGCTATCTAAAATTCAAAATTTGAAGTTTGTAAGATTGCTAGATGTACCTTAGAATTTTCATTATCGGTGAGTGTGTCACTTACAAAATTAAGAAAATTTCACTGGCGATAATTCGTAAACTATAAGGTATAATTATTAGGTATTTCGCCAATATAGCCAGTTATAGTATGTCTCTTGATATTTAATAATAATTCAAACTTCTTGCTTTATACACAACAAAGTTACAGGAGGTGAAAAGTGTTTCTCTTCGAGAAAAGGTAGTACGGTTATGCTCGACGGTTATGCACTGCCGTGCCCCCAGATCTACTTTGTAATTAAATTCATCAATTTTATTTTTAGTTGGTAAAAAAATATTATATTATCGAAATAATATGATATATTATGCTATTATTTCCTGTATGTTATTTATTTCATAGAAACAAATTTTTCAAGTAAATTTCTTTACTTAAGCATATGAACCATTGTAAATAATGATTTACAAAATATTTTGTAACCTATTTTTTAATTATATTTTCAGCGTGCTAATAATTCTGCTATGATCATAATCAGCTATAACACGCGTATCATACGATGTAGATCCTCTGATCTAGAGCATCAACTGGAAAACACAAGTGATTAGGTTAGGTTAGGTTTTTTATGTTAGATAACAGCGTATGACATTTTTTTAACGTTATAAAAACTTAAGATTTCATAAATGTTACAGATAATTTCCGGACAGCCTATATTTTAACACAATAATATATCATTGAAGGCGTAATTATAAAAAATGCAGTAAAAAAGCAAAAGAATTAAGAAAAAACATGTTAGTTAGTACTTAATTTTCAATATTGGCCAATTTTAAATTGAATAAAGCAGTTGCACTTTTTTTAAACTATGTAATTTTTAAGCTAAATGGTCCACATAAAGACCAATTTACGGTTCATCGCAAAAATGATGTCAATTATTTGACATAAAAACAAAAAAACAACATTGATTGCACAATCAATCAATGTTAATGCAAATATTAATGCAAATGTGATTTGATGTAAATTCGAGATTGCAACAACTCGTATTTAATTATATTTCAGATTCCCCATATAGAAGTGCAATTAATAAAGCAGTTCTACAATTACAAGAAGAGGGAATGTTAAATGCACTGAAAACTCGCTGGTGGAAAGAGAAAGTTCCCATTGAAGTGCCGTGCGACGTAAACCTTATTTTTTTAAATAGTTGAAACTTTTATTAAATATTTCTATAATTTAGGGAGCACCTGTGTCTTCTGGAGCAGATTTGGCTCTCGACAACGTGGGTGGTGTCTTCATTGTTCTCGGTATGGGAATTATAATTGCCTTTGGTTTGGCATTTTTGGAATTCCTATGGAATGTTAGAAGGGTCGCTATTCAAGAACATGTAAGATTTATTTTGTATTTTTATAAAAACCGGTTAAAAAGTTAGACAACTTCCAGTTATTAATCTAAATTTTATCTAATAGATTAGCTATTGGGAAGCATTTTTGGTGGAGTGTAAATTTGCAATTCAGGTGTGGGTTACACAAAAACAAGTAAAACCTGACTTATCTGAATCAAGTGCGTCAACAAGAGACGGTTCAGAAACAAGAAGCGTAGCACACAGAGTTTTAAAAGGAGCAGGATCGTTTCTACATTTAGATGTTTTCGATAGAAACAACGTCAAGAAATAATAACTTTATAATTGTATTTAATTTAACTCAACTTTATAATGTTATTTAATATTTAGTCTACTTTGCTTTGCGTTTGCTTAATTTTACATTTACCTTATGATAAATGTTATTTTTAGTCTCACTTACTATATAATTCAATGATGTCTGACGGCGTACTTGTGGATATGTCGGCAACTGCATTCTATATATAATATTATTTATATAATGTAAATGTACGAGGCAGCACGAATGCGTTTGATTAAAATAAAAATATATAGACGCAAGAATATTGTTCACTTGTGCACGATTTATCAAAAAAGCTGGCGTCAAGGTATATATACTAAACAGTGGCGCCGACATTTATATCTTAAATTTATTTATTACTGAAAATAATCGTATTATAAGCTTTTTGGTGCAAGGCATATTTGTGGTTTATTACACCTAATTTATTTAATAGTTTCTAATTTATTTGACAAACTAAGTGATTATATCAGGTTTTGGTTATAAAGGTCACCTTATAGTAAATGAAAATAAAGAAATCATTTCTCTTTAACATTTAACTTTTATTTATTTATTGTCAGACATTTTTTCAGATGATGATATCCTTGAATCCAGTTTCTTCGAACGTAAATTCCCGTTTTATGTGCTGTTTTAGAAATGTATGCCCTGTAAATTTATAATTCTACGATTGTTTATGGAACTCAACTGAACAATAACCTCTGTTGAGATTCTGTTGATGGCGTCTATCCATAGCTGGACTTTAATCCCAATGCTCGAACATTTGTTCGAACATGTGATTTGTTCCGCAACAATTTATTTCTAGGTTCATTTGTTCCCCGATATATTTGTTCCCCAGTCATTTGTTCCCCAACAAGATATCTACTGCAATTAGAATTAGCTAATCGTACAATTAGAATTACTTAACCCGGTGTGGGAAACTTAAATGTTTGTCAAATTTGCATAAGATTTGACAAGTTAACACACAACTTGGCCAATCCATTTGCTAAAATTTTCATCAAAATTGGCCAAATTGTAGATTAACTGAAAATTTTATTGTGTTGAACAATAGCGGATGCAACTTTGTGAAATTAAGAACAATTATTTTCATATTCGGAAGCACATTCACTTGCGATTAATCACTTTCTAGGATAAAGTAAGGATAAATTAAAATTTAATATTGACAGAGTAATACTGGCACCAAGAAATCATTTTCATTATCATCATTTCAATGCCGGCGGTGAATTAAATGCTGGTTCTCTGGGAACTTCTACTCTTCATATGAATAAATTTGACAATCCTCATAAACAAATATGTGTAAAATTAAATAGAGGAAAAAGATACCCGTTTAATATAGGTACAGAGAAGCAGAAAAGGAGAACTGAGACAAGCAATAGCCAAAGCAAAAGAATCACATTTTCATTCAATCACATCACATTTTCATTCTCATTAACATGAGATACCGCTATTTACCGAGGACGAACTCACCAAAGCAAAATACCGGATCCGCAACGGTAAAGCTCTATGCCCAGATGGCTCCCGCCTGAGGCTATTAAAATCGCAGCCCTCGATCAATCAAAATTTGTTCTAGATGTAATGAGTGTAGAACTAAGTGCCGGAAACTTTCCCAATAAATGGAAATGCGCAAGGCTTGTCCTGCTTCACAAGGGTGACAACCCGTTAGACGATCCATCATCGTATAGACCCCTGTGTATCCTGGACACGCCGGGGAAGCTGCAAGAGCAGCTCCTGGTGGACAGACTTAAAAGAGGACTTGAGGCAGGCATCGAATTGTCCAGTAGACAATTTGGATTCAGAGAGGGCAGATCCACTATCAGCGCAATAGAAGCGGTCCTAAAACTTGCAGAAGAAGCTGCAAGTGGCACCAAAAGAACAACAAAGAAATGTTTACTAATTACATTGACGCATTTAACAGTGCTAGTTGGAAAATAATAATGAAGGGATTAATATAACCGAAAGAGGAATAGTTCCTTATCTCCTGCGCGTGGTAAGAAGCTACACTTCGATAATAGAAAACTACTTCTACAGGCACATGGAGTTTTGTTGTAGAGAGAAAACTGAGTAGCGTGGTCCCACAAGGTTCAGTTTTAGGATCTACTTTGTGGAACATCTTATATGATGGCGTCTTAAGATTGAAATTTCCAGAGGGTGTCCCACTCATTGGCTTCGCGGACGACCTGACGCTCGTGGTCTCAGCAAAAACGGAATCCATGCGAATGCAAACGGCAAACCGTATAATTCGCCAAGTAACTGATTGGATGACATCATACAACTTGAGCCTTGCTCCCGAAAAGTCTGAAGCAGTGTTACTGACCGGCCTAAGGAGACTCAACGCAATACAGTTAAAGTGCAACATACATATATAAGCCCAAAGAACAAAATCACATACCTCGAGGTAGTCATAGACAAGAGCCTGTCCTTCTGTCCACACCTCACGAAGACAGCAGCTAAAGGCATGAAATTAACGGCGGCATTAAACAGAATTATGTCCAATGTAGGTAGGCCTTAAAGCTACAAACATAAGCTCCTTGGTACGATCATACAATCCAACATGCTACATGCTGCACCAATATGGGCTCAAAGTATGTCAGTAGAAAGCAATATCGATCTATATATAGAAAGGATCTAGCGCTATAAATTGAAAGTTTAGGTCTGTCAATGAGAACCTATTTAGATTAATAATAAATGCATTCTTAAATAGGAACAATTTTTAGCAACAATAATTTTTATAGTTTTTTAAATATATCAAATAAAAATTAACATGCTGGGATCCCTGAAAGATCCACAAAGCTAAATTCGTGAAACGAAAGTAAAGGCATTATAATTTTTACAGAAATAAAATTATATAATAATTTTTTTTCAACTTTTCAAGTTTATGATTTTTTTTCGAGATAGTAGATTTGGGCAAGACACTAAATGGTTGTAGATCTACAGAAAAGTTGGTAGAGTTAGTAACGCTGGCTGTGTGCATGTGTGTGCGATTATCGATACTCGACCCAGACTCGACCAGCAGCGAATAGCAGACGAGCGTGGCCGGTTGTATAATACTGAACACGGAATAATTTTGCTAAACGTATTTGTTTGTTTTAAATTAACAGAAATACCTACATTGTATAGCTCGTGATACCTACCGCCCCCTATATCGCCCCCTGGCTACCTACCGCCCCCTATATCGCCCCCCTGGCTACCTACCGCCCCCTATATCGCCCCCTGGCCACCTAGCGACCCCCAAAACGATGTCATCGCCCACTTTGAGAAACGCTGCCTTACAGCATGGATGCTTCCGCGACTACTTGAAACAGTTACGCGCCGCCGCAGATAACTTGTGTGAATACTGTAGTGATGTGGACTCTGTAAGACACACACTATTTGACTGCTGAAGATGGGAACCAGAAAGGGACGAGCTAGCAGCCAACATGAAGATACCGTATAACGCAAGATCGGTTATGTTCATGTTACATGGGTTACATTCTGCAAAATAAAGAATACTGGGATAGAATAGCCAGATTCGTTAAATTTATTATTTCCTCTGAGGAAAATGACGAAAAACTGAGACGCAATAGAAAGATCTACCAGTAAGTCCAAATAAGTTAATCAATATTAACTACCACAACCACGCTGAAAATTTGCTACCTGCGGCTCCAGCGTGATTGGAGATTTTCTTAGGGCCACTTGTCTGTTCAGCTCACAGCTGCCAGCTACGTCCGTAAAAAAAATAGAGGAATTGCCATTAAGTATCTCACGTTATATATATATATATATATATATATATATATATATATATATATATATATATATATATATATATATATATATAGATATAACATCCGAAATATGTTATGCTTTTACACTTCTAAGCAGAATTAAGTCTAGCTGATCAAAGAATGTTAAAAATCGGTTGCAAAATTTCACACATGCACACAAGACTAAAATGCAGAAAATAATAAAAGACTAATAATTAAAATATTAATATAATTAAAAAAAAACGTTTTTATTAAAATGCACTAAAAAAGAGAAAATTTAGTTTTTGTTAGTCTTTTATTTAGTCAGTAATATCAACTCGGAAAAAATATGTTGAAATTTTTATTGCATTTTAATAAAAAGAACGTGAAGAGTGAAGAGATAGCTGCAGAAAAATTGACCAGAAAAAAATCAGGAAAATCAGAAAAAATATAGGATTCAATTTTATTTAATGTCTTAAAATTTTTTATTATTTAAACAAATTTGAATGCCCCCAATAAATACGCTTTTAGATTCGTTAGACTCATACGCTTCTTCTTCTTACTACTACTTTGTTCAACAGCTCTTCGTTTTTTTTTAAATCTCAACTACCAACTCTATTTATAATTTTTTTTTGCATCCATTAAAACACTAAACCTATTTAAAAACATTTTTTATATCTATTTTACTTCATTATCTTCGCTAATCCTCCAACAATTGTTTCTCATTGACGAGCCGCCTTTGTACAAAGTATAATTTTGGCAGCAGGGCCCAACAAAAGTGTTATTATTAGTTCTTTATTAAAATAGGTAGTATAAGTTTTATACACAGTTCTGCCGCGTTTTAATTATATCTACGCTTCTCTTCGCGCAAGACTTCGTATGCGCGGGGCTGAATAAACGAAGAAATGTTGTTAATTTTGTTGTTTGTAGTGGGTTTGTTTATTAATGCAGAAACACAAGATGTATTTACAATTGGTAGGGTAGCTCACAAACCTTAAAGCAAGTATTGATTTACGTTTGTCTACAGGCGGTTTGTTCCATGAAGATAACTACCAATCGGAGATGGCATTTAAGTACGCAATTGCAAGACATAATATGTTCAACCACGATATTAAATTTAAAACTATAATACATAGGATTACTAATAGTGATACATTTGCTACTAGCAAACTAGGTAAGTTAAATACAAATATTTTAGTAATAAATGACCTATTAAATCGTATTGGGTCAAGGTTTTAGCTCAAGGCTATTTTAATAATGTTTTAGTGTGTGATATGGTATCACATGACAAAGGCATAGTTGCAATATTTGGACCACAATCGCCAGTTGTAGCTGCAATGGTTCAATCTATAAGTGCGAAACTTGAAATCCCTAACATACAAATGCTATATAATCCTAAAACTGTTTATGTCTCACAAACAGTACTTAATATTCACCCGGAACCGGATCTACTATCTGTTGCACTGGGAACTGTTGTTAAAAATATGAATTGGAGAACGTATATGATAGTTTATGAAGATAGTGATAGTCTAATTAGATTACAGGAAGTTTTAAAAATTCCGGATTTGACATCGAGTCCTGTTACTGTTAGGCAACTTGGAGGCACAAATGATTATAGGTGGACTTTTTTGGTTCTCTAGTAATATATGATATTATTGAATATATTTTTACCGTAAAACAGATTGATGAGCAAAATAAGTATGTTTGGTGTTTTAGGTCTCTTTTTAAAGAAATCAAAAAGTCTACAGAAACTAATATAGTCTTAGACTGTAAAACTGAAAATATAATCGAGATTCTAAAACAGGCTAAAGAAGTTAAGATGTTAGAATTCTTTCATAGTTATGTTTTAACGTCATTGGTGAGTAATAATTCACATCTATTTTATATTAATTAAAAAAAAAACAAAATAATTATGAATATTAAAATTGAAAAAATTTGTTCCGCAAATATTATTTGCGTCGCTTTTTTTAACACGTTAAAAATATTAAATTTTGCTTCAAATATCGGGTCATCCAATAAGAGGTTTCATTTTGATATATAAAAAAACGAGTATTTTTAAGCGAAATCATCGGATGTTTATTTAATTGTAGAGAGGAGGTTATTGCCATAAATAATGAAAACTAATATTATACAAATTGCCGCCACGGCTACGCTTGCAGGACCATATTCTTTTCATGACATTTTCCATCACCAATTGGCATATTTGCGTCGATATGTCCTCGATAACTTCACGAATTCCGTCTTTGAGGTGTTGAATCGATTGTGGGCCTTTGCATAGGCCTTATCTTTCACGTAACCTAAAAGAAAAAAAATCTAGAGGTATTAAATCACAAGATCTCGGTGGCCAATTGTGATCGCCTCTTCGAGAAATCACATGGTCAGGAAACTTTTCACGCAAAAGAGCGATAGTATCGTTACTTGTGTGGCACGTAGCTCCGTCTTGTTGAAAATAAATGTCGTCCACATCAATATCTTCGAATTCCGGCCCTGTTTAAAACTAATTTCATATATTTGGTACAAAATGATTGAAAATGAAATGAAAATGACAATTTTTATAGTTTACAATAGTTATACAGGGTCCGGCAACTGGTAATAGCGATTTTTACACAGTTATCTAATTTTTAGATAGTTAAGATGATTGTGACTTTAATAATTGAAGCGCTGATCTCTGCGCTGGGCATAACCCTTCGGGGGGTCGCGAGATAAATTTTGGGTGTCGCCTAATTCAAACAAATTTATTTACTAGTAAAATAGTAAAATTAAATTATATTATTAATAAAAATTGAAGTATATTTTTTTCGGAAACAATTTTTGTTTTAATACCTAATTAGAGCCGTAGCAATGCTTTTACTTATGTAATTTAGGAATTAATTTTATTACGAGTAAATTCTGAATCACTGATTCAAATTTATGAAAAACCTACAATTATTATATTACTATTTTATAACCTCATTCGTAAACCTGATGTGAGCCAATAATTTTTTTTTCTAAGTATTGTAGCAGGCAGTACTTGTATACAGGTCTCAACACATCAATGCGTTGCGGTTCGTTGTCATACGTGTGAGAGCGGAAAAATATGTACTGCACGCACCATTATTGCATAGTTAGTTAATTTTCGGAAAAAAACTGTTTTGAATTAAATTAAATAACATTGTTTTTAAGATAATGTCTTTCCGATTTATCTCTCATCAGTACAGCTTTGCTTTTAAGAAAAACAATTTGTAAACCACTTACTTGAAACCCATGTGGGTGATTAGGGTTAGATATTTTGGATTTGACATTTTATGAGAGAGATATGAACTTAGCAGGTTTTTGGTTTAAATGATAAATTTAGAATTTGTAAAACTATACTACTTTATAATCATATAAACTGGTTTACTACTACTTACTAGTTTATATGATTATCTATGACTATAAAGTAGCGCGTATGGTTTTGCCAATTCTAAATCTTTAATTGAATTGAAAAATTTACTAAGTTTTTACCACACTTATTACTATGTAAAAATGTCATACAACTTGTTATATACTTAAACTGAATTGATAAATTCACTATATTTTAACCACACTTATTATTGAAAAGAGAGAGATTGTAGCTTGGGCATGTGTTGAGAGGGAGTAGTTTGTTCAGAGAATTAATCGAGGGAACTGTGAAAGGTGTAGTGTAGTGTAGGAATACAGGTAGAAGAAGAGTGAAAATAGTTGACGATCTGAAAGAAGGCAAAAGATAAGTGGATATGAAGCGAAAGGCTATGAATAATGTTGAATGGAGGAGACAGAATGGAACCTGCACATAGCAGAACACAAATGATGATCATATAACAAAAATTCGAGTTTCGACGAGTTAAGATCATTTTCCAGTTCACACTTCTTGAAACTGACCTTCACCCGTCGAAACTCGAGTCGTGTTAAATGTTTAAATTTATATTTTCTTCTTCTTGTGTCTATTCGTTCCGGATGTTGGTGACCATCATAGATATGTCAATTTTGGATGTTCTCAATAGTTCTTCACTCGTGCGTGAAGTCCATGTTCTTAAGTTTCCAAGTCAAGATGTTCTTTTTCTTCCTCGTCTTCTTTTACCAGGCATCTTTCTTTGAAGAATATTCTTCAGCACTTTATACCTGTATCCATCCTTCATTTCATGACCTAAATATTGTAGTTTTTTGTATTTTACTGTTTTCAGGACTTCTTTTCCTCTCTTCGTTTTATGGAGAATGTTATTTTTTGTAATTTTATCTGTCCAAGGTACTCTAAGCATTCTCCTGTAGAGCCACATCTCAAATGCCTCAAGTCGTTTACCCATCGTCTCGGTCAATGTCCAGGTCGCAGCTCCATAGAAAAGAATGGAAAATATATAGCAACGTAGAAATCTTAATTTTGTTTCCATCGAGAAAAAATGGCTCTTAAACTATCCATTTTAGAAAATGCAGCTCTGGCTTTCTCCATATGCACTCTAATTTCGTGTGAATTATCCCATCGGCCATTAATGCTGGTTCCCAGATATATGTTTTTGCTTACTTTCTCAATAGAGGTACCATTAATATTAAGAACGTTGTTTGGTAGGTCTGTGTCTTTCTTGCTGATGACTATGAATTTTGTTTTATTCAAGTTCATATCTAAGCCATAACGCTCAGTATTTTCACCGATTGAAGAGATAAGGTATTGAAAGAGAAGAGAACTATTCAAGCTGCCAGCAAATATTACAGTATCAGCGTAGCGAATATTGTTCAGCTTCTCTCCATGCACGGGTATTCCCTCTTCCACATTTTCGAGCGCTTCTTTGAAGATATACTCTGAATGAAGATTAAATATCAATGTTGACAAAATGCAGCCCTGTATCACTCCTCGGCATATCTTTACTGTGTCAGATTTCTCATCTTCTATCCTCACGGGGTTGCATATTGATTCCAATATAGATTCATCATGAGCTGGAGATCATTGTCGTTTATCTCACTGTTTTTAGCACCTCGGCCTCGGACAGTTATATAAATTTATATAACTGTAATATATAATATTTTTACATAAATGTGGTTTAAACATAGTGCATTTCAAGTTCAATTCAGTGTAAACAAATTATTGTGTTTTGAAAAAAATAAATACCTTCATAATGAATAGGAGGCTAAAAATAAGTACCCACGAAAATGAAAATTATGACTATACAAGTGTGAATGATGGACCAATAAACTTAGAAAAACTGTTAATAAAAACAACAATGAATCCATAGGCACTGTTTCTACTTCAAAAATATCAATCAATGAAATGTGCTAAATCTAATAGAAAATTGAGATATTATCAAAAAGAGTTTATTAAAAACGGATTTACATTTTGCGTTGTTAATGGGGAAGAACGTCCGTTTTGTGTTATTTGCTCGGATAAATTAGCAAAAGAATGTTTGAAACCTGCAAAATTAAAACTACATTTGCAAGGTAAACATAAAGAATTTGCAAATAAATCTGAAACATTTTTTTAAACGATAGGCTGAAAGTATAAAAATTCAAACTGTATTTTTGAAAACATAAGCAACAATTCCTGAGAAGGGTTACCGGGCATCCTTAGAAGTTTCATATTCAATAGCGAAAATTTTGAAACCATATACAATTGGAGAATCTCTCATTCTTCTTTGAGCAATTATAATTACATCAATTATGCATGGAGCAAAATATGGTAACGATTTAAAAACAATACCATTTTCAAGAGATTCCCTTTCTCGTAGAATTTTCTTCGCCATATCACGTAATATCGAATCAGTTCTGTTAAATCTAATACAAAACTCTCCTGTGTTTGTTCTACAACTTGACGAAACTACTGACATTACCAAAATGTCGCAATTAATTGTTAATTTATGACATACGTTTTTGAAGAAGACATATCGGAAGATTTTTTTTAAAACTTAGCGATTTGAATTTGAGATTACAGGGAGAGAGTACACATAGTTTAATATTTAGCAGTACAATTGAAGCTTTTAGAAAGAAGCTGATACTTTGGCAAGGAGAATTAAAAAAAGCAATACATGTCCCCGTGCTTCTCATCATATGCGTAGCCACGGGGGGGTGGTTGTTCAAACTTCCCCCTCCATTTTATAACCACTAATCACCATGTGGGTTTTAGGTGAGCGTTTTACACAAAGCTGCACTGAAGAGAGATAAATCTCGAAACGCGTCTGCAGATGGCTACTCACCTAAGTTATCGTTATCGAAAGACATAATCTTAAAAAACAATGTTATTTTGATGGATTTTGTTGAGTGCCACAAAGGTGGACTGAAAGCTATTGAATATCTAACAAATTTCACATGACATTTGTTTTGGTCCCAAAAAGACTCAGAAATGTTATAGAGCTCCGTAAAGTTTGAATATATTTATATATTCAGCCTGTGTTTCAGCTTAATTAAGTTTATATGATTATCTATAACGTAGTACGGTTTTACCAATTCTGTTCTTGTTTTATTTTACATGGAGCCTTAAACAAAATTATTTTAGATTACAAATTATATTACATGAGCTCAACGAATTTAATAATATCTGAATATATTTACGGACCCTTAAAATTTTGCCACGGACCCTTTGCTCTAGATCAGGGGTCTCCAAAGTTTCCAGCCTTAGGGCCATACTAATTACTCTAGTAAGTTCCGAGGGCCAAAACCATATTATCATTGTTGCCGGTGGTAAAAAGTGAAATAGTCCACTGATGAAAAAAAAAGTCCGAAAAAGTACGCAACGTTTAAAAAAGGCTGCAAATCGGACTAAAGGCCGCAAAACGTCAACACTGCATATTATTAATTTTCCTGTCATTATCTGTAATTTCTATAGATTAGTCGTAGAGTACGAGCCATGAGGAGTAACGTGACACGACATTTGGTTAACACAAGCGGAAATAGTTAGTACTTTCTATCGCTAACAGATGGCGCTAATAGCGCGTACAGAACAATCTCGTTGTTTCGAGAAAGTTCTGGTGTCTTCCACTCGCTTCTAGATGGCAGTAATTGGAATATATAAGAAGGCTAGTGGCGCAACCACAAGTCAGTTCCTATGACACTGTTGTGAAATAAAATAGTGCGTACCTCCTTAAAACGTGTTTGTGCGTGTTTAAGTTTAAGACATCTTTGTAACAGTATTTTGATTTGAATTGTTGCTTTTGTGTGTGATTTAGTAGTATGGAAAGAAGCGAAAAATTGATAGTGAATGCAGAAAATTCAAAGATCAGTGGTACATTCAGTATTTCGTAATTGAGTCCAGTAACAAGGCGCTATGTTTGATTTGCAATGAAAGCATAGCCGTTATAACATAATAGCAATATATAACAATAATATATAACAATAATATATAACATAATAACAATATAACATTAAAGGTCATTATGAAACAAAACATTTTCAAAATTACTCAAAATATACAGGAAGTTTGCGTACAGAAAAATTCGAAGCTATGAAGCGCGGATTGAAATCGCAGCAATCTTCATTTACAAAACTCAAAACTGAACAAGAGGCTGCAACTCGTGCCAGCTTTCGTGTGGCTCTTGAAATTGCAAAACGTGGAAAACCATTCACCGATGGAGAAATGATCAAAGAATGCATAATTGCAGTAGCCGAAGAAATGTGCCATGAAAGGTAAATTTATTAAAAACTGTCAGTATGTCAGCAAACACTGTGGCTCGAAGGGTAGAAAACATCGCTGAAAATATATCCTCTCAACTGTTCGACAAAAATGGACATGTTGAGTGGTTTTCTTTGGCCTTGGATGAGTCAACGGATGTGTCAGATACTGCTCAGGTGTTGATTTATATTCGAGGAGTAGATAAAAGCTATGAAGTGCATGAAGAACTTCTTGATATGTATAGTATTCATGGCACAACTACTAGTACAGATATTTTTAAAGGAGTTGAAATGGCCATTAATCAAAAGGACCTTCGATGGAAACACTTGAAATGTATTACAACTGATGGAGGCAAAAATATGAGTGGGAAAGATAAAAGAGTGGTCGCTCTTGTGTCAAAGGCTGTAGAAAATGACGGTGGTTCAAAACCATTAGTCTTACATTGTATCATTCATCAACAGTCATCAACAGCGGAAAATGTTTGGATATGTCTGAAGGTCTGAAACCAGTCATATCAACTGTTAATTTTATCAGATCTTTTGGGCTGAATCACCGACAATTTATTGAAGAGATTGGAGAAAATGACTTACATTATCATACTGCCGTACGTTGGCTTAGTTGTGGGAAAGTCCTTCAGCGCTTTTTTGAACTTCGAGCAGTGATCGAAATTTTTTTGAATGAAAAGGATCGCCCTCTTACTGAATTACAAAACAACGCATGGCTGTGGAAGTTAGCATTCTATGTTGATTTGACAAAACATGTGAACGAACTGAATTTGAGATTGCAAGGAGAAATCCAGCATCGTCCTGATTTATACACTAATATCAAATCATTCCGGAAGAAATTGATACTGTTTCAATCACAACTACGAAGTAAATGTTTTTCACATTTTAAAACATGTGAAATATTCAGCCACACCACTGCGACTGAGTTTCCTATCGATTTTGCAATCGAAACTTTGAGTGCTTTGAATTTTTTTTTTTTTTCTCAAAGAGAGGAGGAAATGCGTTATGCACACCAAGGTAGTGTCGGACCCGCCCCGACTAAAACCTCCTCTCATGACTTCTCATTTTCCTGGAACCGCGTGAGCATTACTTCGGGAAAAGAGAACTGGTGTTCTAATCAACCTATATCCGTTTCTTCTTTTTGCCGTTCTTGTACGATATTCCGCGCAAGGGTATCCACAATATTCCACGTATCCTGGTTAACAAGCATGAACTCCACACAATTATGGCTAGTTAGTGTAACTCCCGCAGCATTATGTGCTGCGTCTATTAGCAGTCTCCATTTATCGCAGTGGAAGAACACGTGGTTTGCATCTTCTAACACCATGCATTTTCGGCACAAGTCACTATCGCTGAGGTGGAAGCGATTCCGATAACTATTGAACCACCCGTGTCCACTCAGCAATTGGCAGAGGTAGAAATCTATCTCTCCGTGCTTGCGTCCTATCCAGTTTGTAACATCTGGTATCAGTAAGCGTGTTCATGCCCCTTTTTCGGTTTCCGTTTTTCTGTTGTTATTTAAATATAAATATATATATATATATATATATATATATATATATATATATATATATATATAAATATATATATATATATATATAAATATTGGTTTGTATTCTCGGGGATTCCGCGTTGTTGATGTTGAGGGTTGGTTCGGAAAAGAACCGGATTCTCGACGTTTCGGCGAACTAACATTCGCCATTTTTAAGAGATATATGCGTCCGTGCGGGTTAACCGTTAGACGCATACTTTATATATATATATATATACATATATATATATATATATATATATATATATATATATATATATATATAACCTAACATAACATCTGGTATCAGTAAGCGTGTCCATGCCCCTTTTTCGGTTTCCGTTTTTCCGTTGTTATATAAATAAATAAATATATATATATATATATATATATATATATATATATATATATATATATATATATATATATATATATATAAATATTGATTTGTTTTCTCGGGGATACCGCGTTGATGTTGAGGGTTGGTTCTGAAAAGAACCGGATTCTCGACATTTCGGCGAACTATTTTCAAGAGATATATGCGTCCGTGTGGGTTAACCGTTAGGTTAGGTTAGGTTTTATGTCGGGAATGGCTCTGACGCCGGTGTTTCAGCGAGAGTTTCTAGCTCATACGAGTGGTATTTGGACTCCGCTGCTGTAGTACGTTTACTAAAATAGGCAACTACATGAAGCATCTTGTCTTTTTTTTGTATTTAAATCGCTATAGCCGAGGGAGCTTGCATCGGTATGTAATTCAATTGGATATTTTGGATCAAATGTCATTAATACCGGTTCTTGCGTTAGTATGGATATTATTATTTTTTTATAATAATTTCGTGAGGTGGTTTCCAATCAATATTACCCTTTACAGATATTAAAAGATAAAGTAGGGCCATAATTTGAGAGAATTTAGGTACAAATTGACGAAAGTACGAAGCCAACCTATAAACTGACGTAGAAGTTTGTGGTGGTAGTAAAGCAGTTAATGCTTCTATTTTCTTTGAATTTGGTTTAATTTTCCCGCACTGACTTCATACCCAAGATATTCTACCTTTTGTTTTAAAAACGAGCATTTATCAATATTAAATCAAAACCCAGCTTTGGTCAGTACTTATAAAATAGTACGAAGTCTCTCTAAAGCTTCTTCCATATTATTAGCAACAACAAGAATGTCGTTCATGTAAACAACAACGAATGAATGAGCGATTTCTCCTAGTGTTTTAATGACTGCACGTTGAAAAACTGAAGGCACATTACGTAGGCCAAAAGGCATAGTTAAGTATTCGTACTAACCGTCAGGTGTAATAAACTCAGTTCGTTCAATCGATTCTGGGTGAACAAGCATCTGATGGAAGCCGCCAGCCATGTCCAAACTAGTGAAATAATGGCAATTATGTAGTCTCGCGATTTGATCAGCAATAAGGGGTATAAGTGCCTATCAGGTATGGTTCTATCATTTAATTTGCTAAAATCTACACACATACGATCTGAACCATCTTTCTTCTTAACAAGTAATATAGGACTTGCAAACGGTGAGCAACTAGGTCGAATGATTTTGGCATTTAATAATTCGTCAATTCTATTACGAACAACTTTGCTTTCTTCTGGACTTAATCTGATGGTTCGTCGACAAACGGTCTTATTGGGATCCTTAAGGCCTATTTGCATTGGATCACTATTACACTATTATAATTTTAAAAATCATTCAATATGGAAAGTAATTTTGGTTTAAATTCTGGCAATACGTCCATATCTGCATTATCAAAATTAACATATGTACGTTCGCGTACATTACATACGTCGACTACGATTTGTTCAGTGGTTAAATCTTTCCACCGTGACATTAGTGACGTCTATATAAAAAATATCGTATATATATATATATATATATATATATATATATATATATTTATTGGCATAATTAAAAAAAAAATAATGTACAAAACCAATAAAAAACTTTAAAAAACGTTGACTGTGTGATTCTTGCGTCCAATGAGGATTTTCTCGCGACCAATACCTACAGTTTTGGCAATGTACTTATCCATTCAGGCAGAAGGTAGCTTCACATGATTCGTTATATTCGTTATACTCGAATCACTGCAGAATTTACACTCATTTTGAAACATTTTCCTTAATTTATATTATTATTTTATAATGAAAAAAAAATCTCACATTTAACGTCACTTTTTTAATATCGCGGTGTAGATTCTGTTCATTTTATTTTTATTTATTTGTTTATTTTAATGTAACCTGTAAGCGATATTGAATCTTTTCGCGCGTTACGTGGAAACACAACGAGACGTGACACATCTCATATTAAATAATGTACGTCAGAAAGTACTTTTCGCGCATGAGTAATAAAATCAACTTTTCCGCACTCTAATGTAAATAACTAATTTTTGCGAGTAAATTAAAAAGCACCAGGTTTTCAAAGTTGGGACAAGAAAACACATTTCTATGATTCAACATTATTTTAAATTTGACAGAGTGGTGTTAAAGTTTGGAATGAAACTAATGTCTTTATTTACTGTTTTTGGAATAATCGCACGAATACGTCAATATTATTTTCCGAAATGCAATGTTACGTCGAAAAAATTTCGTGACGTCATTGGTGTTTGCGCTTTGAAGTCTTCGACATTTGTTTTAAATGGCAACCCCCATTTTTATTCTCGATTTGGATAGACCTTTAAATTGTCTAAATGGTGGTGTAAAATTTTTAAACATTTGCTAGTTTAGCAAAATGGGTTAGTAACAAGAAAATCTTAATAATATGTCCTCTAAAAGTCGGTTTTATTTTGAGAAAATACACATTTTATTGACTATCTTTTTTCTCTGCCTTTTTTTAAATTGCGATTCTCACTTGTGATAAATTTAGCAAGCTAATTTCAGATTAGTTCCGTGTAGTTGCGTTTATCCTAACTTTGATGCATTAACTAATTATTATAGGAAGTAATTAATTTTATCTGAAATTTTGTTACAATCGGGAAAGAAAGGAGATTGTAATGATGGTTGGATATGGCGCACAATGGGCCAGATTACAAATTTACAGCGACAAAAATAAGTAGTTCATTTAATTTTTTTTTGCGTCAATTATTATTTTATGATGACATTCCGATGATATTAATATAAAATGAGTCTATATTACATGTACACGCCCTCCTTCTATTAATTAAAAATGCAAAATTAAGGAGAAGAACATATTTATGACTAAAGTGCTAGTGCAACATTTTTTTTACGAGTTCACCACTGATCTTCGTCAAAATCTATATCATCATCACTATCTGCACCTGCTTTATCATCACTAACGATATCATCAGTAGTTCCTCGTGAACATTCTTCATTGCGATAGTTAGGCATTCGAGGCTTCCCTAATACTATCTCATTCCATTTTAATTTTTTCCTGGTGGGTTTTGTCCTATAACTAGTGATTAGAAGATCTGATGGTATAAGTAACCAGTTCAAAATGTCCGTAATCGTATTAATTCTTGACATTTTCCTGGAGTGGTATTGTCTAATCTGTTTGTAAGTCTTATGACTAGCCTCTATAACATCTCCTGAGAGGAGGCCTACAGGAAATGGAAGTGATTTAATTATGTCAGCCCCATGCATCAATAATTTATGGACACTCGCACAAATTCTATAACATCCATAAATTATATTTGAGTCCGCGTAAAAATTATTATTAGCAAAGTTTTGTTTTGCCACTGTGCACTTTTTGCACTGTCATCTAGACCCCTACACTACACCCTACACAACACTACACCGTGCTGGAGCAGGCTGTAGGAGAAATAAATGTAGCTATCACCACGGCATTTGAATCCAGCTGCCCGGTAAAAACCGTGAAGGAGCATAAGGACGAAAAATGGTGGAACAAAAATTTGTCTACATTAAGAGCAAAAGTACGTAGGCTTTTCAACAAAGCCAAGCAATACGGAAATTGGCTGGGAAATACTCTGAGGTGCTTAACACCTACAACAAAGAGATCAGAAGGGCAAACAGGGAAAACTTTAGGACCTTCTGTGAAAACATAGAATCCACGCCGGTGGCAGCTAGACTGCACAAAGCACTAGCGAAGGATAGAGTGGAAATGACAACCACTCTCAAGAAACCGGATGGGACCTTCACGGAGGATGAAGAACAAAGAGCTCTCCTCCTACTAGAAACCCATTTTCCGGGATGTAGAGGATACAGGGAGACCGAGGGCTTGATGCAACCACGGAATCCAAGTCGGGTCGACTGGAAGAGGGCAACGTCCATCTGTACGGAAAACCGAATCAGATGGGCTATCGGCACTTTCCAGCCTTTTAAGGCCCCAGGTGTGGACGGACTAGTTCCTGCCTTCCTACAAAAGGGAGAGAGAGAACTAATGCCGTATCTTCTAAATATCTTTAGAAGTAGCTTAGCGCTCGGATATATACCGGAGCTATGGAGAAGGGCTAAGGTGGTATTTATACCGAAGGTGGGGAAGAAAGACACCACTCAACCGAAGTCATTTAGACCCATTAGTCTAACATCTTTTATGTTAAAGACAATGGAGAAGGTGATTGATAATTACCTTAGGACTATAGTGCTGGTAGGTACACCACTACACAGGAGTCAGCATGCTTACAGAGCAGGGAAATCCACAGAAACCGCCCTGTATCAGCTGACAAACGAAATAGAAGCAGCACTAGAGACAAAGGAAGTAGCGATATGTGCCTTCTTGGATATAGAGGGAGCTTTTGACAACACCTCACACGAGGCTGTCAGGGCGGCCCTTGAAAGAAGGAATATCGACAGCACTATCTCAAAGTGGATGGGAGAAATGCTGAGAACTAGAACGGCGGAGACACAAGTGGGAAAAGACACCATTAAGATCTCCACAACTCGAGGGTGCCCACAGGGAGGTATACTATCACCGCTAATGTGGAGCCTGGTAGTTGATGAACTACTGGTTAGGCTAAACGACCTAGACATCAAATGTCAAGGTTACGCCGATGACATAGTCATAATGGCTAGAGGGAAATTTGAGGGAACGCTCTGTGAAATTGTTCAGAGAGGCCTCAATGTAACTAGTAGATGGTGTCAAACAGTGGGACTGAAACTCAACCCGAGCAAAACCACGGTGATACCATTTACTAGAAGGAGAAAACTAAACTGCCTACATCCCATACTCATAGATGGGAAGGCAGTAGAATACCAACAGGAGATAAGGTATCTGGGTATCACACTAGATAGCAAACTCCTATGGAATAGACACGCTGAGGCAGTGGTAGGTAAAGCCAAACGCGCCCTAATGGTGTGCAGAAATCTGGCAGGAAAGACGTGGGGTTGTAACCCCACTATCCTACGATGGATGTACACCATGATAGTGAGACCTGCAATCACTTATGGGGCAGTTGCGTGGGGAAGTAGAATCAAGCTGGCCTCTATGAGGAAACAGCTTGAGAAGATTCAAAGACTGGCGTGTGTCTGCATCACAGGGGCGATGGGGTCGTGTCCGACAGCAGCATTGGAGCTGCTGCTGGATCTGACTCCGCTGCACCTTGTGGTGGAGAGCGCCGCCAGATCGGCGATCGTAAGATTCAGCAAGGAAGGAATGGGCAGAGGTAAAATAATCGGGAGCAGAGACCGAAACAGCCTCGCTGCCAAGATCCCCTGGCTGGAAGTACCAAAAGACGAAATGGTATGCAAATACCACTTCGAGAAAAACTACACAGCAATGTGTAGTAGTAAAGCCGATTGGAGCGACGAATCCTCAGCATACCACATAGAGCAAAATGCCATCAAGTGGTATACAGATGGTTCGAAGACAAAGGAAGGCACTGGTGCAGGAGTGTTTGGACCTCGTACCAGATACTTCGAATCCATGGGAACATCCCCAAGTATCTTCCAAGCAGAGGTACACGCAATCAAAAGATGTGCACAGTTTAACCTCGACAGGAATTACCGCAAAAAAACGAATTGCTATCCTGTCAGATAGCCAAGCAGCCATCAAGGCCATTAGCTCATACACCATCAGATCCAGACTGGTATGGGACTGTGTGGGGAAGCTGAACAAGCTTGGCAGGGATAATAAAGTAACGCTATACTGGGTACCAGGACACACTGGTATAGACGGAAACGAAGAAGCCGATCACCTAGCAAACAAGGGATCCAGTATCCCCTTTATAGGTCCGGAACCCTTTTACGGTATGAGCGTGAACACCATCCGCAAAAGTTTAGATGAAGAAATAAGAGGAAAATGGATGAAAACCTGGAAAGAACTTCCAGGGCTAAGGCAATCCAAAGTGATGCTGGGATCTTTTAACCAGAAGAGAACGGCAGCTTGCCTGAAACTAAGCAGGAACAAGCTCAGAATTCTGACAGGAGCCCTGACGGGACACTGCAGACTTAGGAAACATCTCAAGGCCCTAGGCCTAGAGGAGGATGATGGATGCAGATTCTGTGGCTCAGCAGAGGAAACCCCCATACATCTGTTCAAAGACTGCGGAGCATTACTCCGCAAGAGACAGATGTACCTTGGGGCTCACTGCTTGAAAACAGAGGAGCTGCAGGCCTTGAATCCCATCCAGATCCTGAAATTCCTAAAGGAATCAGGATTAGAGGAGGCGCTCTAAATGGGTAAGTACACCAACACTTGGAGGAGGAGGGTGGGGTACAATAGATCTATAAAGGTCACAGTACAAGTCGTCACCACCATATCTACAATCTACAATCTAGACCCCACTTGTAACTGATTTAAAGACAGTTGCTAGTTTGAATTATGTTTTGGATAATAACATCCTACTGTAACTGTGCAAGACTTCGCACAGTATGATCTAAAAATCCTGTAACAGCACCACAGCTTCCTTTTCAGATACACTAACATGTAATGGATAATTTTTTCTTTTTGGTTCCGGCACCACGTGATACGAGGGATATATATTAGTCCCTCTAGTTTTAGCTCCTTGCTGAATACTCATTTATGAGCACTGTATTACCTTACTCTCTTAGAAGGCGATAAATAATGAGCTGTTTTCATTCTTCTCAACCTTTTAGGAGATCCACTTAAAGCAAGTCCCAGCACCTCCGCCGGACTTCTTTTGAAAAAAAGGTGAACTTTTAAGTAAGGTGCAAGGATAAGGAAGGGATGATTGCTTTCCTAGAATTGCCAATGTTTGTTTTATCTTACGAACTATTTAATTTAACGAAACTATGTGGATATGTTTTTAAAAAAATCAATGAATTCCGTATATTACAAGATTTTTTAAATTTACATTAGTCGTCAACAAAACTTATTTTATAACGCAATAGGGAAATTGCATCATTTTTTTTTATTTGCTTAATTCACTTTTTACTTTGTTTAAACATAGTAAAAAATATAAATACTGTTGAAAGTGTTTCAATTAATTTTTTTTAAATTATATAATATAACGATTAAATTTGACCTGTTTGAACGGTTCCACTTTTCGCGCGCTTTGGATGACGTCACGGCTCTCTATTGTCATGCAGTGCTGTTTACTATTTGAAATGATGACAGTTGCTTACACTTTTGACAGTTAAGTATTTTCAGTTTGAATCGCTATTTCGATAATGGAAAAAGCTAAAAAAACATGTAATATATATTGTTTTGTACCGGAATGCAAAAACACTATTATAAGTACAATAGATAAAGTGTTTTTTTTTGTTCCAAGAAATGCGAAAATGAAGTGTAAAGTTATAAGAAGAGATGCAATATCTCCAAAATCGTGTATATATTGTTGTGAAGATCACTTTAATGCAAGTATTTTGTATTTCGATAGTTTACATGGACGAAATACGAGCGATTATTCCAAAAACAGTAAATAGAGAAATTATTAGTTTCATTCCAAACTTTAACACCACACTGTCAAATTTAAAATAATGTTGAATCATAGAAATATGTTTTTTTGTCCCAATGTTAAAAACCTGGTGCTTTTTTACGCAAAAATTACGCAAAAAAATTTACTCGCAAAAATTAGGTATTTACATTATAGTACGGAAAAGTTGATTTTATTACTCATGCGCGAAAAGAACTTCCTGACATACATTATATAATATGAGTAATGTCACGTCTCGTTGTGTTTCCATGTAACGAGCGCAAAATTTCAATATCGCTTACAGGTTACATTAAAATAAAAAAATAAATAAAAATAAAATGAAAAAAAATAAATAAAAACAGAATCAAGACCGCGATATTAAAAAAAAGTGACATGAAATGTCATAATTTTTTTTCATTATAAAATAATTATAAAAATTAAAGAAAACGTTTTAAAATGTGTTTAAATTCTATGGTGATAACGGAGACTGAGGCGAGTTCATATGGCAAATCAACACCACCGGGGACAATTGAAAAAGCAAACTCTTTATTTTTATTCAATTATTTTTTTTTATTCAATTATTTTTGGATGGCCCCTGGATCCCAAACTTGTAAAATACATCCCCTCGCATGAATAATAAAAAATATTGTTTGTAACACGGGCGAAATTGTCAATTTCCCTCTGGAGCAAATCTGCGAATGTGCACAATTTCGCTCTCGCGAAAACTTGACAACTTTTCGCCCTAGTTACAAAATATACTAGTTCGTAGTGGAAGATAGATTTGCATATGGATCTGTAAATCTCGGAGGCCGCTGTAATGAAGATACCTTGGTTCCCTTGGGCCAAAGAGCGGAAATGTTTACTCATTTGGACAGTTTTTGTCTTACGTAATTTAGCGTAGATATTGAATTTCAGTTTTTTGTTGAATGTCATTAAATACCTAGGCAGTATTTAATTTGTGTCGGTGTTACTATGAAACCTTATAAATTGCAAATGTACCAAGAACTTTTACAACTCGATTATAATAAAAGACTGGCCTACTGTCGGTAGTTCAATGGACATATGAGCGACGAAGTGTCTTAGTCATCAATTAAGCCTGGTTTAATCTAAACGGATACATTATTTGCCAAAACATGCGCATGTGGAGTGTTGATAAGCCGCATTTTTAGAGAGATCCCACTGTATCAAATTAAAATTGGTGTGTGGTTAACAATGTCGAGTCGAAGAATTATCGGTCTAATATTTTTCGATGGTAATTTAAACACTGCCACTTCTAGAGCCACCATTTTTCACCAATTTATTAACGAACTTCATTATGATGAGCTCTAAAATGGCTTCTTCCAACAAGATTCTGCTAGACCGCACATTGCCATTATGAAACATTAGATTATCTTCATGCATTCATCGACAACAAGCTAATAATCAAAGACCAATTCGACCATGTTCTTGCGATCTAACTCCTTTGGAGTTTTTTCTTTTTCCATATTCAAAAAATTCAGTATTCAGCAGTCCAATGCATGCATAGAAGATTGAAACAATGTGATATAAAAATGAGAAGACATAGATAACACATTATTACAAAATGTGTTTGATGACATGAAATGACGTATTTATTTGTGTATTCGTGAAAATGGACAATCCACATTAAAGATCTGCTGTAATGTTCGAATCTTTGTTAATTTTATAATTCACAACACTATAAAATAAAGCATAGTGTTAAATTTGTGAGCAGGCGTTTTATTTATAGCTAATGAAATAGTTCTGAAATAAATCTTTGTAATAAACACTAAAAACAATGCGACATAACCTCAAGATCACTCCAAATAATTCATGGTTATCACGAATTTACATTAACAACTAACAGATACTTGTCATGACATTTGCTATTTTTGCTTTATTTACATTTGCTTGTTAATGACATTTAATAATTTGTTTAATTTTATGTGGGTCAACTAAGAAATGACCTGCCTTTTCAAATTCAGTGGATTCCAAAAGTTTTGAGACTTACCTTCATTCAAGACCAAAGTATACCTATATAGCATTAAATAATTATCGGTATTATTAGATAGTGTATATATATATATATATATATATATATACATATATATATATATATATATATATATATATATATACATATATATATATATATATATATATATATATATATATATATATATATATATATATATATATATATTGGTTTGTTTTCTCGGAATTCCGCGTTGATGTTGAGGGTTGGTTCTGTAAAGAACCGGATTCTCGACGAACTTACATTCGCCATTTTCAAGAGATATATGCGTCCGTGCGGGTTAACCGTTAGACGCATACTGAGAGCTCGTTCGTGGGATGCGACTATTTATAGCTGTCTGACTTTGGGTCATGCGCGTTGTGTGCGGTGCTTCGGTTCCGTTGTTTGTTTATCTTGTTTGTCGTATATGCCTCTTGGCTGTCTGGGATTGCATTTTAAGGGTTGATATGATCGGCCGCCATGCTGGGGGAGTCTCCAGGAGTCTCTTGTGTTCATGCAGTAGTCTCGTTTTTCTATCTCTATGGCTTCTCTGTATACTCTTGACATTGCGTGGCTAATCTGTGCAAGAGTCCTTGAATTTCTAAAGTCCATCCAGTGACCGGTGTTGGTGTATTGGACAAGAGCGGATGAAACTTTGTCTTTGTGTCTGACTGAAACTACGTGTTCTTGAATCTTAGCCGACATTTTTCTATTGGTACGTCCAATGTAGGTTCGTTTACATGTTCCGCAAGGTATTTCGTAAATTCCATGGGATTCTAACGGGATGGTGTCTTAAACTCTGCGTAGCATGGAGGATATTTTCTGGTTAGGTTTGAAAATGGTGTCTATGTTGTGTCTTTCTAAGATTCTAGCGATTTTGTCAGTTGATCCATGCACACATGGTAGGTATGCTGTGCTAACGGGTTTCTGGCGTTCTTCAGTTCTTTGGCTACTGTTCTCTGTACGACGGAAAGCTCTGGATATTAAGCTGTTTGGATATCCATTTGAAGAAAGAGCTTCTCGTAAGTTCTTCAATCCTTTTGGTAAGTTAAGCTGGTCGGCCAGTATTTTGGATCGGGTGGCAAGAGTGTTGACTACAGATGCTAGTTGTTTGGGGTGATGGTGCGAAGAAGCGTTCATATATCTGTCTGTATGCGTTGGTTTTCCGTACACAGTGTGACTTAAGGTGCCGTCTGGTTTCTTCTGTACTAAAACATCCAAGAAAGGAAGTCGTTGATGCTTTTCTATCTCCATTGAAAATTTGATTTGGTCGTGTTGGGAGTTAAGATGGGTAAGGAATTTGTCCAGCTCTGGTCTGCAGTGGGGACAGATTTCAAATGTGTCGTCAACATATCTTAACCAGAGTGTAGGTTTAAGTGTGGCGGATGAGATTGCCTTTTCCACAAAATCGGTAAGAAATATGTTAGCTATTACTGGGGATAGAGGTGAACCCACTGGTGCTCCTAAGACTTGTTTGTATATTTGACCATCGTAACTAAGAATGTATTCTTTAAACAATGTTCTGCCAGATCTGATACATACTTTTCTGGTTTTAATTTCGACCTTATGTTGTTTAAGGCCTCGGGCACCGGTACTTTTGTTAATAAAGATACAATGTCAAAGCTCACAAGGTGGTGGCCAGGCTGGAGTTGGTGATTTTTCAGTATGTCTATGAAGTTTTCAGCATTGCGGACATAGGAATCACAATCTTCAGCGTATGGTTGTAAACATTTTGCTAAATGTTTCGCAAGTTGGACCGGTGAACCAACGGAGCTTACTATTGGTCGAAGTGGAGCTCCATCTTTGTGGATCTTTGGTAAACCATATATCTTGGGACACCGTGATGATTTCTCCCTTGGTATAAGATAATTCATTGGTTCGTTGTCAATGCTGGGGCTTAGGATCTCTTGTCTGATTGAAAATGGTGTTGACTTCTCTTAGTGCCTTGAGGGCTTTGAATTCCTCGTATGAGATGTTTCTTGTCGGTGGTTTGGCAGATCTTAAAATGTGGCATGTTTCCTGTCTTACTGTCTCGGCTAATGTTGCAGGGAGTTGTGAAATAGCAGTCTCGATACCAGTGATTATGTCTTCTTTGGTAAGGCGAGTTGGTGCGATTGCAAAGTTAAAACCCTTGGCCAGTACGGTTTTGGCAGGTTCGTCAGTATTCTAGGGCAGAACCGGTCCTAGGGTTTGCGGGGCTGTGTGCAAAAATAAACTTATATTTAGTTATTATAAATATACACAAGTACCATTTAATAAAAAAATAATTATAAAAATAAAATCACATAAAATTCCAAATTAACGAAACTATGTTAAGAGAAACAAAAAAAACCTTATTGTAATATAATTTAATGTTGCGTGCTTTTCTCGCAGCAAAATCGTCTATAAATTGGGATAAATCTATCCCATTACAAAGCCTTTTTTCAATTGAAATTAACGATAGTCTCTGTTGCGATATAGCCGATCGTAGGTAATTTGTAATTAGTTTTGATTTAGAAAAACTACGCTCTGCGAAAGCAACAGTTACTGGAAGGGTGAGTAAAATTCTTATAGCAATATGAATGAATGAATGTATTGGGATAGGCAAAATTAAGTTTATTTCTAACTAGATGCTCTAGAATATTCAACAAAGAATTGTATTTATCTATAACTATTGTAATTAATGATTTCAATTCTTCATAGAGCTCAACACCATCTATATCACAACTACTGTCATCCTTTAATATTGTTTGAAGGTCCATACAGTTTTTTAATAAATCTTCATTCGAAATTGTACAAAGATTTTTAAAATTATATAAAAATCCAAATGATGACCGATGAGTTTCAAACAATTCAAATCTTTGGTTAATGGATTCAATTGCACGATCCACTATTAGAAGAAAATCTACACGATATTTATCTTCTTCGTCAGATATACCCTCATCCATGCATTCATATTCAAATTGTCTTTTTACTTTCAATGATCTTTTTTTCTGGAAATAAAGGTTCAATTCCATTTTCCGCAGCAATCTTCTTCGCCAATTTTAAGCTAGATTCATATCCAGTATTTCTAAAATTTTTTAACATTTTATTGAGATTGCCCAAATGTGATAGAGCTGCAACCATTTGCATATCCCTTTGTTGCATAATTTTGCTTACTCTGTTTACTTCAACTAACATCTCATACCATATTACATTAGAAAGAAAAAAAAAGAAAAAGAAGCGATTTCTTTTAGTAAAGAATTCGCTTCACTCACACTTTTAGAATTCTTAGAATCTTTTTTAAACACCTGAAGAATTTCTTTAATTTGAAATCGAATTGCCTTAATACTTTCGACGCGACATTCCCAACGAGTTTCCGATAATGCTTTTGGAGTAATTGATAAATATTTTATTGCGACATCGTATCTATAATTAGAAGCAGAAAGAAACGTATATATACGTTGAACAATTTCAAAATAGGTAACTGCTTTAGGTGACACAATATCCCCCAACAATAGGTTTAAATTATGACACCCACAAGGTGTAAAAAAAGCTCGAGGATTTTGTTTAATTATTTGAGCCTGCACTCCAGACTTAAAACCCTTCATGTTTGCCCCATTGTCGTAAGCTTGGACTCTGCAATCGGATAGTTTAAGACCCAAATTTTCTAAGTGTGATACTAATGTGTCAGCTAAACCAGCCCCAGTACAATCTTTTACAATTAAAAATCCAGTACAACTTTCATGTATTTCGTCCGCGGCGTTATCATCTGATACGTAAATGACGTATTCATGAGACAAGTCAGGAGTACAATCCAAAATCGTGAATTCAAAAGAGTAATTATGCTGTTGCCCATTAAAGAAATTAAATCGTTCTGTATAGTTTTACTTAGATAATGGTGTGTTCTATGTTTACTTGTTACTGTTGGGTTGGATATGTTCCTTAAGAATAGGATCGTACTTTGCCAAAAGTTCAACAAGGCCTAAAAAATTGCCGTTGTTTTCGAAAATAATTGGTCAGATGAACCCCTTGGTGCCAAATTATGTTCTGCTAAGTATTTTATTATAGATATTATTCTATCTAGAATATTTCGCCATTTTTGTTTCTCCGCTAATTACATTTCCTGACTTTGTTTATTTAAGGAGGAATTTTTTAAAAGTGTTCATGTCGTTCAAAAGTTTCATGTCCTTGCTTCATGCCAAAGGCCGATTGCTTTAAAATGACTGTTGGAGGTTTATGTGTTTTTTTTAAACGGGAACTAGTATGGTGCCAGTCATTCAATCCTTCATTCCCAAGCTGACCTGTAGCTTCCAAAGCAAAAACCTTGCATGGAAAACAAAAAATTGCATTTGTAGTTTTTGAGTAAACAAGCCACTCTCGATCCATGATTTCACCATTATTCATTTTTCTTTTGTAATAAACATTAGAAAAACTTCTATTTGATTCATCTTTTAGATAAGTCTGTAAAGTTGTTTGAACTGGACCTTTCTCCAATAAATAATTTCTGTAGCCTAAGTTCAATTTTGCGGGCCAGAGAACTGGATCTTGTTGCATTTGTGGAAGATCTCGGTTTGTGTTGGAATCTTCTTTTTCGTTTTTCATATCGTCATGGACAACAGCATCTGCGGTATCAATATGTGGTGGTACATCTGTAGATTGTAATGCACTTGCTATTGTGCATTTTACGAGAACTTGAGCGTTGCATTCAGGTAAATCGTCAGATTTTTCTTTGGAAACATTCAAAGTTTTCTCGTTTTCGGAGTCCTTCTCCGGCTTTTGTATATGCTCTTTTTTCAAATACTTAGTCATAGATCCTTTTAGACTACTAATAAATTCTTCCTTAGATTTTCTCGTTCTTTCTTTTTCAGCCCCGCCAACATATTTTTTTCCTTGGCTCTATCTCTGCTTATCATTTTCTATACGTTTTTAGACAAAAACTAAATCATAAATAAATAAAAGACGATACTATTAGTTAAATATTACTTACTTACGTCAAATATTACGTAGCAAGAGAGATTATTTGTCGCAAAAACTCACGTCGAATACTATTACTATGATGGTCCCGTGTCAGCAGTACGCGCACAATAAACAGAGATCTGCGCGAACCGCTTGTACTAATAAACTGGAAAATATTAACTTACATAAGCACGTGATACAAGGTCTACTCTCAAACTGAAAACAAAATGACGACCTCCCCTATTATTAAATTTGAACTGGCCCATGAACGCATTTTAGTTTCTGCGTCGGCACGCGTCTGTAGGGTAATTATTTCCTTATAGTGAAAAAGTTTGACGCGGTTAGACCAGCCCCCGCGCTAGCTAGGGTCTAACCCCGGGGCCGTGTGCAGTGCACACTTTGCCCCATATATCCGGCTCTGGTCTAGGGGCTGGTCTGAAAGATTGTAAACCACTTTGTCGATGTTGAGTGGATTTGGTGCAGGTTTTTATCTGAGTCTGAGAAGGTTGTATTTTTCTTTCCGTCTATTGGTGATTAATAATCTATTCTCTTCGGCTCTGTTGTTAGATATTAAGTCTATCTATTGCCAGAGGAGAGGGTGTAGCGTAGTAGTTACAGTTATGTGGGTTGTCAGGATATTTTGACTGATGCCGTCAAGTTTCTGTCATTTGGTTTGGATTTCGTCTCGAAGCAACGCTTGGCTTGCGTTGTGTAGTATTTTGTTTGACCTGGCTGTTGGATTTTGGTGCAACAGCCTCATACAGACGGATGTTATGTCTGTATCTCTACATATATTGTATATATTGTATTGAAACCTGTGTTGGTTTGTTTTTACGGGGATACCGCGTTGATGTTGAGGGTTGGTTCTGAAAAGAACCGGATTCTCGACGTTTCGACGAACTAGCAATCGCCATTTTCAAGAGATATATGCGTCCGTGCGGGTTAACCGTTAGACGCATACTGAGAGCTCGTTCGTGGGATGCGTGAGATATTTATAGCTGTCTGGCTTCGGGTCATGCGCGTTATGTGCGGTGCTTCGGTTCCGTTGTTTGTTTGTCTTGTTTGTCGTATATGTGTCTTGGGTGTCTGGGATTGCATTTTGAGGGTGGATAAGATCGGTCGCCATGCTGGGGGGAGTCTCAAGGAGGCGTCTCTCGTGTTCATGCAGTAGTTTCGTTTTTCTATCCCTATGGCTTCTCTGTATACTCCTGACATTTCGTGGCTAAGATGGGTAAGGAATTTGTCCAACTCTCGTCTGCCGTGGGGCCAGATTACAAATGTGTCGTCAACATATCTTAACCAGAGTGTAGGTTTAAGTGTGGCGGATGAGATTGCCTTTTCCTCAAAATCTGTAAGAAATATGTTAGCTATTACTGAGGATAGAGGTGAACCCATTGGTGGTCCTAGGACATTTCAGAACCAACCCTCAACATCAACCCGGAATCTCCGAGAAAACAAACCAACACATGTTTCTATCCGCGTAAACCTCAAATACAACATAATAAACCTCCACGGGGAGGAAACTTACCACCTCACCCGTAGTTTCGAGAAACTACGGTCAAAGCGCTATCAATTATTATGCAATTTAGCATTTTTACGTCGCTGTAGAGATACCGACATAACATCCGTCTGTATGAGGCTGTTACACCAAAATCCAACAGCCAGGTCAAACAAAATACTACACAACGCAAGCCAAGCGTTGCTTCGGGACGAAATCCAAACCAAATGACAGAAACTTGACGGCATCAGTCAAAATATCCTGACAACCCACATAACTCTAACTACTACGCTACACCCTCTCCTCTGGCAATAGATAGACTTAATATCTAACAACAGAGCCGAAGAGAATAGATTATTAATCACCAATAGACGGAAAGAAAAATACAACCTTCTCAGACTCAGATAAAAACCTGCACCAAATCCACTCAACATCGACAAAGTGGTTTACAATCTTTCAGACCAGCCCCTAGACCAGAGCCGGATATATGGGGGGGCAAAGTGTGCACTGCACACGGCCCCGGGGTTAGACCCTAGCTAGCGCGGGGGCTGGTCTAACCGCGTCAAACTTTTTCACTATAAGGAAATAATTACCCTACAGACGCGTGCCGACGCAGAAACTAAAATGCGTTCATGGGCCAGTTCAAATTTAATAATAGGGGAGGTATATATATATATATATATATATATATATATATATATATATATATATATATATATATATATATTTATTTATTAATTTATTTATTAACCTACTGGCCTATAGAAACCACATAAAAAAAAAAAAATAAATTTAAAAAATAAAAATACAAAAATATCTGTAGCTGACACAAAATAAACTCCAATTTCCTTTATAATACCCCTTCTCTGTTACCAGTTTGCTCTTTCCATCTTTTTGTCCGTCTCAGCAGTTTCAGACCCTTTCCGCTATCGTTCTCTCTGGACTCTCTCTATCCGGACCTCCTCTCTCGTCCCCCAGACTTCTGAGCCATACAATAAAATGCTTCTCGCACACACCTTCCACACCGTCTCAGCCGCCCTGAAGTTTTTTTCGAATTCATTCCTCCATTCATTCCAGACTCCCTCAGCTGCCACCCACGCTTTCTTCGCTACATACTCCACATGCTCTCTATTGCTACCTCCATTTCCAAATACACACCCCAGATACTGAAACCTTTGCACCTCCTCGATTTCCCTCCCTCTCCATTCAAACCTCTCTTTCTTGAACTTCCCACCTCTTTTGAACCGCATCCATTTAGTTTTCTCCACATTCACACTCAAATCTCTCCTTTCGAAAAACTCTCTCACCCTTTCAATCACCCCTCTCAATTCCCCAGCTGTCTTGGCAAATACCACTACATTATCAACGTATGCTAAACTCCACACCTTTATTCTCCCTACTATCACTCCACCAGCTTGCCCGTCTGCCAAAACTTCTTCAAAATCAGCCACATAGTAATTGAAAAGTATGGGGCTCAGTGGACATCCCTGCCTCAGGCCCTTTTTTATCTCGAAATATTCCGTTACACACTCATTCACCCTGATCTTACACACCGTTTCCCTATACACCTTCCTCACATTCCTCCTCACCCTCTCCAAAATACTCTTTTTAACCAAACATCATACAATCTCCCTGTATCTACCGAATCATACGCTGCTTTCAGGTCGATAAAAGAGCAAAAAGGCTCCCAGATATAATTTCCTGATCAATTATAAATCTAAGCGTTGTGAGTTGCTCGACTGTGCCTCTTCCCTCTCTGAATCCTGCTTGCACCTCTGGTATTAATTGCTTTTCCTCTGCCTCTTTTCTCAACCGCCCTTCTAAAATCTTGGCGAACATTTTGTAGGAAGAGTTCATCAGCGTGATCCCCCTGTAATTCTCCACCCTTTCCTTGTCCCCATTTTTGTGGATTGGCTGTATCATCCCTTCTGTTGCTTGTCGATACATTTCTCTGGTACAAACTTCCACGCTTTCTTCTGCTTTAAGGCTGCAAATACCTGGTGTACTTCCGCGGCCGTAATTTCTTCTTCACCTACTTCTCCAACAGTCTGCTCCCTTCTAACACTGTCTCTCCCTCGCTCCACTATTATCTCCACACCCAATAGATGTTTATTGTTTCTCCCTCATGAATTCCTTATCCGCCCATAATCTTCCCACTGTTCCCTCTGTGACTTTCCTCCTGACCATTGCTGTTTCCATTTCCTAGGTTTTCATATCTATATCTTTTAAATTATCCCAGTCTATTGCCTCCATTCTTAATTTAAACAGCTCCGTCGCGCCGCTATCCCACCTGGTAACTCATTTTTCTTTCCTGGACTCCTCTTCTACCTGCTGCTTTAACGTGATCAGTATTGGCATATGGTCAGATTCACCTTTCACTCCGAACTCCATCTCTCTAATTTCTTGCCTCGCGGAGTCGTTAACAACTGCAATGTCTATCACACCCCCCCCCCCTGTACTCCCAAACGTATACTGCTTCTCCCAGTCCCCTTCCACAGAGAGATCCTTTGCTTTCCTTAATAACTTCCCTGCTCCTTCGGGGTGAAATCGTCATGTATAAATACATTTGTTCCTTTTAGCTTGTGATTATTTCATATTATCTCCCTTTTTGGCTCCCAACATTCTAACTTTAACAAAATTGGGCCTTTGTTCCCTCCTTTAGAGCCGAGCTGGTATGCATTCACGAAACTCTCGTTAATTCCTAAACTTTCCATAAACGATTTCTTTGCCTCTTCTCGCCATGTTTCTCCTTCAATTCCGTAAATTACGATGTTATTTCTTATCTCCCTCCTTAATCTCCTCTCCTCAATATCCTTTAGGCTAATCAGTTCTTCTCTCAGCGTTTGTCGTTCCTCCTCCCACCTAATATTGATATATATATATATATATATATATATATATATATATATATATATATATATATATATATATATATATATATATATATAAACTTTTGTGTATTTTATAGGATGCGCACACGATAGATTTTTCCATCTTAAACACGAGTGCTAATATTACTACGATCAGAATTGTAGAACCAAATAATCCAATATTACATAATACAGTTAGAGATTGGGAAATGGGTGAACTTAACAACAATCGAAAAATTAGTCTATCTACATCAGAAGTTTTGGTAACAATATTAAATAATTTTCTTTACCTTAAATGTTCATGATCATATTGGTTTTTAGACAGAAGCAGCCTTAATGCACGATGCAGTAAATTTTTTTACCTTAGCTTTCCGAGAATTGCATATTACGCAACCTATTGTGTCTAGACCATTATCTTGTGATGACAGCTTAAAGTGGGAAGAAGGATTTAGAATAACCACATACATGAAAGTGGTAAGTTTGTATATGTTATTTAATTTTTATATAAATTATTTATATAAACCTCAATTAGATCGCAGAATATCAGTCAAACAACTCAGTTACATAAGTTACACATACACACAAATCTATTATAACATATAACATATTCTCAACACATACCATACAATACCTTCGTCATTAGAGTACCCGTAAAAGACTTTTTGTTGTATATCTGTCGAGCCAAGTCGAGCACAGCCACACCTTTATTTCTATAATAATTATAATGACTTGGCAATTGCACGGCGAAGTAATATACAGTAACTTACTATTATTATTATATAAGGTAAATATTAGAACATACATTTTAGTATCACCCTGAAAATTAGACACCCAACATTCAGCGCTTCCGTGGTGCTAACTTATGAAAACGCAAATGATAACGCAAATAAGAATAGTGACGGGAACACTATTTGGCCATTGCCGATGTAATCTAGGTTAACCTACATTTAACCTAGGTAAGGTTATGGCTAGTTTAAGTTATACACGGTGCTTCAAAACAAATAGTGAAGTGTTGACGGGCCGGTACAACACGTGCTGTGGAGATATGAACCTGGGAACCTCATTGTGTCTGGAGGATCGTGCCATTCTCAGTCGTTACTATGGTTTGGTCCGGACAACATAGAGGCTTCGCCATCCTCACGTTTTTTGAAAATGGTCGTTCTTTCGTTGCCACCCAGTGTGCCTTCCGGCTGCACTTCAATCTTACGCGTCGTGATACCGATTAAATTACGGTGAGAATTTAATCGCGAAATGTGTACGCACATTCGATAAAACTGGTCAGCTGACCTGGTCACCCTAACCTGATTTAAGCATTTCCTATTAATTCCTGTGAGGTTACCTGGAGGGAAATGTTTTTAAACGTCGGCCTCACATCTTGGAAGAACTCAGGGATCGAATTTGGGAAGAAATCGCCGCCATATATCATTTATATATATTCATCATTTCTGATATCATCTTCAAAATGTGATGCATAAAACGCCATGGTGCACCGAATGGAATAAAATAAACCCCATATGTATCAGTTGCGCTGTTTGTTTTAAATAACCCCTCCAAACTGCACAATCTGTTTTGGGGCACCCTATATTAGAGCCAGATAAATTCTGGCCACATATCCGAAAGATTCAATCAACTTTTAATATACATCAGAATATTTTTTCTCATATGTCTTTTTATATCAATTTCATTCCAATTAGAAATGGGTATAATCGAGTGACGATTATCGACCATTGGATTATTCTAAATCATTCGAGGTCTCGATTAATACACGTGCGGACGAGTGATGAATGATCACTCGATCTAGAGCTCTAATCTAATCTAGTCATTCGAATTATTCTGGATCATTCGAATAGTCGATTATCACTCATGCGCATAAGTTACGAATGATCATTCGGAGTTGAGAATCGGAATTAGCCGTAAGTAGTCGTCGGCTGTGCCGAGATGCGCATAATCGAAATATTTTAGTATTCGGCTGGAGTTCGTGCATTCGTATAGAGTTACAAATGATCATTCGGACTGGAAAAGCGGAATCTTGCGTTAGTAGTCGTCGGTAGTGCCGAGGTGCTCAATCGAATCAGTTTAGTATTCGGAATCTGCAGGCGCCACCACTAATACCTTTGTTACAGGTTTCTTGTTTGAGAATCACAGTTTGAGGTCACACTTTTTTAAACCTTTTTAACAAATTTTAGTTTGAATTTTTTAACAAAAACTAGGTTGGTGATAAAGTAACAAAATTGAATAAAACAACAAAATATGAGTATTTATTAAAAATTAAACTGGAGAATTACTATTTAGGAACATAATTTGGTTTATATTTGTACTATTCAACCTGCTCCTTCTATCTTTTGTCAGTTCGCCGGCTTTTGAGAATACCCGTTCAGATGGTACTGACGTTGCTGGCACACACAAATAGTTTGAAAGTTGGTACAATTTTGGAAAAATTTCTTTCTTTGATTCCCAAAATTGTAAGGGATTCAGTTTTCTTTCTATTAGCGGTAGTTCCAAGTATTGTTTAACTTGAATGATAGCCGAAGTAGAGGGAGTCGTAACTAGATGATCGCATTTTCATTTCAAAATGTTCCCATAGCAAACTTGATTGAATTTTATTTTCATCTGAACCTAAAAATACAATGATTATTACAAAACCCAAATTCTACGAGATATTTAAATTGAATATTTGTTAAAAAAAATTATATTTTACCTGTAGATTAATGAACTGCAGACATTCCAATCTAGATTCTAGACATTCCAATCCATTCTAGATTCTGTGAATTCTGGTTAGCTGCCTCAACCATCAGGTTCTCAATATACTCAGTTATCCAATTTTGTGTTTGTTCGGTATTGACTTCTTTACCAAAACTCAGTTTTTTGAATCGAGGGTCCAAAAATGTCGCTTTACCACTAATTTTTAATTTTTCTAACGAACCAAATCTCCTCGAGATGACATCTCTCAGGTTTTTTGCATATATTTTGATATGAGAGTTTTGGGTTTTATGCTGTTGAGGGCATGTTGTAGATCGTGAATTAGAGGAATCATTGATATCGTTATATATGGGTTTAAGTATAGATGTACACTCTTTAAGGACAATCCAATCATCAGACGATAACAGATAAGGTATGCCGGAAAGATTGGACATTGCAGCCGATAATGGAACTTTAAAATCATGCAGTCTTTCGATCATAAACAAACAAGAATTCCATCTCGTTGAAACTTCTTGTTTAACTTTAAGTAGTTGAAGATTAATTTTAAGTAGTGAAAATCTTCCATTCTTTCAAAATTCCTCGGAGGACACTAGCATTTTCTGCTGAATGACGTTCAAAAAATTGTATTGTTTCCAATAAGGAGCTCATCATTTCGTTTTCTTTTAAAAACGATTTAGTAGAACATGATGTCTATATATCCGTTGTTATCGCCAAATGTGAAGGTACAGTTAACTCGTTTTTAAAATTGGTCAATATCGATATTATATCGATATTATGTATACATGTTTGAAATCAGAGAAGACATAATTTATCGATGGCTCGGGGGTTCATAAAGCGGGATCAACTTCTTTGTGTATTTTAAGAAGGCTTTATTCTCGACAAGGGATATAGGCTGAAAATCAGAAACTATCATTTCGACTAAAATTTTATAGGCCTGTTCATTCTCGGAAATATTATCTTTCGTACTACCAAATAATTTGAGTTGATGTTTTCGTTTTGTGGCCGGTGGACGTAATGGATGAAGAAGTGGCAAAGGAAAACGAGCGACGGTATCAACAATTGACGATGTTGATGGCAACGATACAAGTGTCTTTTGAATCAATTCACCTGGGGCATCAACGTCATCGTTTGAACTTTCACGGTTGTCAGAAGGGTTTATTAAGAGGGAAGGATGCAATCTTTTAAGATGTTGGCTGAGATTGTTTGCTGAGATGTTGGCTGTCTTTTCCCTTATCAACGAGAACTAATATAAATATATTCAAATTTGGTATTTATGGTCTTATGGATCATATTTAGAATCCAATATTATTTAAATTTCTTTATTTTACTGCCATAAAATATGCTAACGATGGAATACGATTATCAAAGATTTCTTTACGTTTTTCTACATCTCACGTTTGTTATAATGCCCAAAATATATAATGCCCAAATGTTTGTTTAGGAGAAACAGCCGCTCGAAATGTTGAAACCTCTCTATAGAGGCACATGCATTTATAATATTTTTATATTACAGTTATAAATTACTAGAATTGTAATAGAGTGTTGCAAAAATGCAATATTCTTGCTATACGCGTTAACTTCCGCGAAAACTGTCCGAAAATGCGTCAAATTATTAACGAAACTGGTTTAATTTACATAAATTGCATTCTACAGGTAATATTACAGGTACATGCAATAATAACTGATACAAATATTTTTTAGGTTAAATCGAGAGATCATTCGATTATAAAATCATTTGATTATTGAAATCACTCGATTACTAATCATTCGATTATCGAAATCATACGATTATGCCCATCACTAATTCCAATGCGTATGCAAAAGAGGTTTTCAGTGGGGGGACTAATCGGGGGTAGCATGTTCTCTAACTTTTCAAAATTTCATATTTTTTAAAATAAAATATGTCTAAACGAAAATTACCCAATGATGAAAATATTACAAATGAAAAATCCTGCGGCTCATTTAAAATAGAATGGCATTCAAAGTTGGTAGAATGTGAAACCCCATCTTCAAACATTTGGAGGCCGTTAATAAATTACGTAATTTGAAGAAAGGGGCACTTTGAAATACATTGCGACAAACACCAGAAGAGCGTAATTTGAAAATAGAACGAAGTGAACTATTTAAAGCAGATGTCGATTGTGTAATAGTATATTACGTTACAACAGTTGTAAGAAGCATATTGCGTACGTGCGGAACAGTTAAGCACGACCCGCGTAGCGAGGAGTGCGTAATTCCGCGAGTGCGTAATTGCCTTACAACTCGAGTAATGTACTATACTTTATCTACGACCACACTAATTTGTTTCCGTTTAATAAGAAGAAATATGTTTGATGTAACACCTTCGACCTTATTTAACTTGATATAAATGAAAAGAAATTCATTCGTACTGGTTACATACCTTTTTATTTAGTACTTATTTCTAGTTTTCGTTAGATTTAAACGTGAAAAAAAAAAACGAAATGAATGACAGCTTCTATGTGAATGATGTGACGTTTAATGATTGTTTGGAAATCATGGAGTACTTTATTTAAAAATAGTATCAACGTGCAGCTCTCAACGATTCGTAAACCAAACGATCATGGATGTTTTTGAATTATTACATAACATTAATCGCGGATTGTTACATATGTGTGTTATGATGTATTTATATAGTCCACGAACTGTACAATAATGGGCATTTACAATAGTGGTCGTAGATAAAAGTTTTAATAAAATATGTTATTTTAGCTATAAAAATTAATGCATCAATGAATTATGTGCAAGACATTCACGAACATTTGGAAGAGTATGTAAATATACCAAAAATTTCTCATGATTTTTTTTCTTAAATAATCTGTGGAAGCAGATTTACAGACAATTAAATTTAAAAAGGTAGATTATGTGCACCAAAAATGAAATATATGCGCATATAATATACAGGGTTATGATAATGTAATGCGCAAAATTCATAAAACGCACTCACTATGTTCAGTTTTGAAAAACATGCAAAAACACGTCAAACAGTTTATTTTATTCCGCGTCTTTTAAAATAAGTAAAAAATAGAACGTCAAATTTGTCAAAGTTATGTCATCAATATTTTTTTTAAATAGGAAGCTAGTTTTTTTTTACATTATTTGATAAAGATTGTTTTTCTGCATTATAAAAAAAATAATTGAAGTAGGAGTCACATAAGAAAAAAAAGAAAATTAATAAAAAACGAAATAAACTTAATTTTGGGTAATAACTTTTAAATTAACTAAACGGTCCATTAACCCAAAACTACTTTTTACCAGAAATTGTTCAAACTGTGTCCCGTTCACTATGTGACATAGGCCAAGACGATGGTAGACCTGATTTACAGAGTTGTAAATCAGATGAGAGTTTTCGATCATCTGCGGAGTTATACGAGTCATTTCATGTCTAATTCGTTCCATTCCAAGTATTCTAAATTGTCTGGTCGGTTAACGTAGACCCGACTTTTTAAATGTCTACACAGAAAAAAATCAAGGGGGTAAGATTAGGTGATCTAGGTGGCCACTCCATTGGTCCACGTCTTCCAATACACCATCCAATCCATTCAAACTGGTTATCCAGAAATCTTCGAACATTAAGACCATAATGTGGTGGTGCGCCGTCTTGTTGTAACCAAATACTGGGATCTAGGTTTTCCCTATTATTTGAGTCCGGAAATGCCGCAATTAGGTCCGGAAGCACTGCCATACGAAGATGTTCCAAATATAGTTCAGCTGTTAAATTCCCACGAAAGAAATAAGGACAATAAATCTTCCCCTGACGATTCCTACCCAAACATTATTTTTTTGGGGGCGCTGGCTGTGTTTTGTCTGAATCCAGTGGGGATTTTCCCGAGCCCAATAGCGACAATTGCGTCGATTTACTGTATCACTTAAATAAAACGTTGCCTCGTCTAAAAATACTACACTATTAAGCAAATTTAAATTTTCACATTGTCACAATGCCTCATGAAGATTTCACAAAATTCTGAATGTCTGTCCGGATCATCTTCGGAGAGTTCGTGAACAAGTTAATCTTTCTATGCATGCAGTTTTTCTTTTTTTTTTAACTTTACTACAAACGACTGAATAACATTTTCTTGTAAGACCATTTCTGTTGTAGTTGCGTGAGGGTTGTCTTCTAATGACAGCAACATATCTAACATTGCATCGTCGTTTATTTCTGGTCTTCCAGATTTTGGAACAGCTTTCACGCTTTCCGTTTCATTCAATTTTGCAACAATTCTGCTTACTGTGCTTCTAGAAATTGGAGGTCTTTCAAAATGTGTTTCGTTAAATAAAGCACTTGCTTCTTCATGACTTCGAAGTCTATCGCCGTAACCTACCATCATTAGAATTTCTATCCTTTCTCTTTCGGTTAAAGGAACTTTCATAATAAAATTGGTATGATGCTAATTGTAAGACTGACCTGACAAACAGTTGATTTATTAAAAGAATTGAAAAAAATTATCAAAACAGATGTTCTTACTAGGAAACTTTAAGTTTTAATTCTTTTAATATTTAGTTTTTTTTCATAATTTCAAAAGAAAGTTTCCCTTGTTTTTTATTAATTCTCTTAGTTTTTTCTTATATGACCCCAACTTCAATTATTTTTTTATAATGCAGAAAACAAGCTTTATCAAAAAATGTAAACAAAAGAGCGGAAACATTGATTTTACAATGCAACAGTTTGTTTGGGGAACAAGCCCAAAGGACGAGTTCCCCATTTGCTGGAGCATTGTAAAATCATTTCCGCACGAAATTTATATAAGATTTTTTAGCCGACAATTATTATTTAAGAAACAAATAGATTTAGATTAGTTACAATATTGGAATTTTTTTTTTTTTTATGTTGGTGCTCACAAACTTTGACATTTTTAAGTGTCCCTGGAAGGTTAAAATTTACTGGTCACTTTACCGCATCATAGCCGTAGTTTGCAACATTGTATGTAAAAATCTAGTTTCACTAGACGTATACACGATGTCAAAACTAGCTGTTAAAATATTGATAACGTCATAACTTTGACAAATTTGACGTTTTATCTTTTTTGACTTATGTCAAAAGACGCGGAATAAAATAAACTGTTTGACGTGTTTTTGCATTTAAAAAAAATGAACATAGTGCATTTTAAATATTGTGCATTACTTTATCATAACCCTGTATATACATCGTCAATGCTCAATTGGGAAGAGAGAAAAAATGCAGAAACATACTAGGCAATTATTCGGCGCATAAGCGAACCAACCGCAAAGGAGAACGATTGGTGGATCTTTGTAGGACTTTTGGGTTGCTCATGAAATCTACAGCCCTCAAACACTTGCCAAGGAAGCAGAAGACTTGGATTTCAATTAATACCAACCTGGGTGAATACCAGATAGACCATGTGGCCATTTCACGAAAATCTCAAAAGGAAATACATAATGTGAAGGTATTAACAAGCGCCAATCTGGACTCAGACCACTACATCTCAAAGATAAAAATTAAACTATAGCCTAGAAACACTAGATTGGGTACACAGAATCTCCAAAATGGTAAGATTTGACGTTGAGCGATTCAAGAACAGTCAAGAAAAAAGTCAGAGACTAAACAATACAGATATAAACAGCTGTGACCAACTGAAGGAGACTCTTGTAAAGGCGGCCAATGAACTCACCCCTTTCGCAGAAGAAGGAAGCATCCGTGGTGGACTGAAAACTGTGACAATGCAATAGCCCAAAGACAGACAGCCTGAGTGAAGTGGAAGTCTAAAAAGACCAAGGAAAATTGGCATATATTTTTGGAACACAGAAAGGTTACAGCCAAGATAAATCGAGGAACCAAACGAACCTTCACACAAAACCAACTAACCCAAATCGACGAGAGATTTGCTAAGAATAACTCCAGAGATTTATTTGGAACCTTCAAACAGACACTCAGAAAATACGCTTCGACAAGCCTCCAGTCCAGAGACTCACAAGGCAAACTGGCTTATAACGACAAGGAAAACTGCCACCTTTTGGCTCAGTATTTTAAAAATCTTCTCAACTGTGACTAAACCAGCGAAAACTTTGATTATAAACAAACCACACCAAAAACGGACTCGGTGCCCCCTTCATTGGAAGAAGTTGACTAGATAATTCAACTTCTTTGAAGAATAATAAGGCAGCTGGCGGGAACTCTATCGTTGCTGAACTGTGGAAAGGTGCTGGAAACAATGCCCTTCCTTGAACGGAAGAGGTTTGGTAGAGAAATTGGAAATTAGAGAGAGGAGAATCCTCAGGAGGATCCTAAGCCCGGTAAAGGAAGATGTGGAATTCCGAAGGCGGCATAACTCTGACGAATATATTGAGATGCTCTCTGACTGTGCAAGGAAAAGAAGGGTAGCTTTCTATGGCCACGTTGCAAGACTGCTTTCAAACCGACTAACCATCCGTCTGTTCACCTTCTGTCAAAACAATAAGGTTCGTACCACTTGGTTGACAGAAACCAAAAAGGATTTTAAAGAACTGGGAATAACAAATCTTCAAAACAGACAGTCTGTGAGACGTACCCTGAAGGAAGTCCGTGGATTTCAGGAAAAAACCCCGAAGGAAAGGTACCCCCTGGACAGAAGAGATGAAGGAGTTACACCGGCAGAAGATGGGACAATAATGGGCAAAGATCAAAGCCCAACAGTTGAACAAGCGTGGTCCAAAGTAGGCTCATTCGAAACAAGTAGAAGAATATATGCATCGATTTTTTAGGAAAAATGCACCCAATTCGACCATGCATTACAATATGTAAAACTTTGACAGCAATTGATTAAGAAAAGGTACAAATTATTAACGTTATCTAATATTTTTAAACATAATATGTTAAAAATATGTCTAAAAACATAATATGTTTTCAGACAGGACATATTTATATGTTTATAATTTAGACATATTATGTTTATAAATCGAAAAACTTCTTTCAACATCTACAAATGCAATTGGCGCATTTTTCAATTATTGCTAAATCAAAATTAATAACCCCAACTATTTCGCCTTTAAAGATTTTGTTGATATTTCAAAAATCCCTCATTTTTTTTGTATTACCGCTATAAATTTTTCGTGTGTATAGATTCACCTACCTTACCCCTACCTACCGCTCTACCTATGTTTCATTAAAATCGGTAAAGTAATAGTATGATATCATTAGTTGCCATTTACATCGAACATATCATAGGGATTTTCATGTGGGGTGTTACAAAATTTATATCTTGCAAAGGATGCTGAATAAGAGTAAGGAGACAATGGTCAGTTTTGACTTCAAAATATTCAATATTAATAACACTAACTAACACTAACAATCGCCATAAATTCATCACACTAATTTAATTCTTTTTAAACGGAATTTTATTTGTAATTTCTAGACAAAATTGATGATACCAGAAAAGATTATACAAGACTAGACACGACAGAACAAGACTCAAGTAGACAAGATAAAAGAAGATTAGACAAGACAATACTAGCCGGGTTGGTCTAGGCTAGGCTAAACAAGACGATGACTAGACGAAACTAGATATAAATAAGCCAAATGTAAGGTTCTCTCTATAGTTTTCAATAAACTGTATCCCTGTTAATGAGGTGTTTCTTATCACTACAATAATTTAAAAAAATTAGGGATTTTTCATTATTTTCGAAGGCATTGGCACACCCAGTTCAGACCCAGTTCATTCACGATCTCATTTATGATGTGATTTTTTCACAACTCAAAAATATAGAATAAAGGACTGTTCTTAAGAGCCGCTTATTTTGAAATCTCTGTAATGATACGAATTCCCACTATACAAATTTATTATATTAAGTCTTCAACACACGCGCACACATACTTTAGATCAGGGCTTTCGCTATGGACTAACTATGGTCGCGCCCCTAAATGGGGTCGCTTAGCGAAATCTTGGGGTCGCGAGATTTTAATCTAAAATATGTACGTACATATATTGTAAAGTTGACGAATTTTTAAAAACTAAAGGGTTAGAATGTAACAATTGCGGTGGAGTATGCACGGACATTGCAAAGGAGATGACAGGACAAAATATTGATTTTAAATCATTTTTTCAAGTTGCTCATTATGGTCATATAACTTTTACGTTACCCTATTCATCGGGGGGCTCTTGCAGCAAAAGAATTAACTCCAGGATTGAACGATGTACTTCGGGATGCTGTTAAGATTATACATTTTATTAAGAGCCATGTTCTTAAGAGCCGCTTATTTTGAAATCTCTGTAATGATATGAATTCCCACTATACAAATTTATTATTACATGCAAAAGTAATGCAAAAGTATGGATATCGAGAGCTCTAAGATTAAGAAGAAGATTATTGCTACTAAAGGACGAAATCGAAATATTAGTAATCGAACAAAAATGTGATTTTGGTACTTTGTTTCAAAATGACCTATGGCTAACCAAGCTGTGTCTATCTATCAGATATTTTTGAAAAAAAAATCGTATTTTTCTCGGATATAAAATTGTAGATACTGGAAAACATTTGGAACGAATTTCTACCCTACTTTTCTCAATGTAGAGTTTTTAATAAATCTTTCAATTTTATCATTCGAAGAAAATATATTACAATTTTTCATTGAAAAGACGGGTTGAGATCGTTTTATTCCTCAAAAATATCTGATAGAAACACAGCTTGAATAGCCATAGGTCATTTTGAAAAAAGTAGCTATATCACATTTTTGTTCGATTAATAATATTTCTATTTCGTCCTTTAATAACAATAGTTTTCTTAAACTTTGACCTCTTGATATCCATCTTACTTCTGCATGTAATAATAAATTTGTATAGTGGGAATTGAAAATAAGCGGCTATTAAGAACATGGCTCTTAATAAAATGTATAATCTTAACAGCATTAACAGAATATATGATCATAATGAGCAGCTTGAAAGAATGATTTAAAACCAATATTTTGACCTTTCATCTCTTTTGCAATTTCCGTGCATACTCCACCGCAATTTTTACATTCTAACCCAGGGGTCCTCACTAGGATTTTTTAGAGAGCCTAATTGTTTTTATCAGATTTTCCTGAGGGCCGCAAGTAAAAAATGTAATATATGTAACATTATGTTTATTACATAAGTAAAAAACTGTTTTACATATTACTATATATATGTAATGAAATGTCTTTTACTTAGCTCCAGTCATACTTTAATTCTTTGTTGGGCGAAATCTTTCACAGCTCTCTAATGTAGCATCCACATTAGCAGGTTGGGAAGAAACTGATATTCTCAAATTTTGTCAACGTTCTCACTCGTTAACCTGTTTTTTTGTATGGCCACAAAGCCTGTACTTGTTTTTTATAAAATTTAGCTTACTGAATGTAGATTCACACACATTGTAGAAAAAAAAACAGAAAACTTTCTGAGCACAATCAATTAGGGATGGGAATTGGTCCTTTTCAACTATTTTCTGCAAAAAACGCGTTGTGAGTATCGCTGTTCTAACCCTTCAGTTTTTAAAAATTCGTCAACTTTACAATATATGTATGTATTTATAGTATATTACGTACCGAAAGTTGTAAGAAGCATATAACGTACGAGCGGAACAGTTTTTTTTTAACTCCGCGAGTACGTAATTGCCTTACAACTCGAGTTATGTACTATACTTCATCTACGACCACACTAATTTGTTTCTGTTTAATAAGAAAAATATGTTTGATGGAACAAATTTATTTCTTATTAGGTTATGTTTATTTAATTAACATTATTTAACATTATAATAAACAAACAGTTGTATTTTCACATGTAACTGTTATTCGACATTATTTAACATGGAAGAAATGAAAGGAAATATATTCTAAAAGGTTACATACCTTATTATTTATTACTTATTTTGGTTTAACTGGAATAAGAGTGTTCATAGATATAGGCAACCCAATATACGCAATGTCAATTCCCGTTAGTTTGAATTGTGGCACTGGGGGCGCTGAATGTATGAGCACGTAATAACAGCTCAACCAATCAACGAATCGTAAACCAAACGCAGGTGTGTGTTTTCAATCATAACTTTTTATGTGATTATCAATTATTAATCGCGGACTGTTACATAGGTGTGTGTTATGATGTATTTACATAGTCCGCGAACTTCAGAATAATGGGGATTTACAATAGTGGTCGTAGATAAAATATTTTACATTAAAATCTCGCGCCACCAAGATTTCGCTAAGCGACCCCATTTAGGGGCGCGACCATAGTTTAAGAAGCCCTGATCTAAAGTCTGTGTGCATGTGTGTTGAGGACTAAGTGAGTATTACATATAAAAATATTAGAATGCATTTATGACCTGCTATATGCACGCGGTGCATATGACACAAATGAGACGATTTAAAAACAAAAGCGAAAGAAGGCTGCGTTTACAAAACCAATACAATTGCCATGATATCGTACATATGAGACAGATTTATTCAGAACAGCTAAAATTATTTTTAATTTATTTAAATTACTGTTGACAAACAGCTGTTTCAGTAAAAATACAATACAATCAACCGCAAAATATTCAACCGCAGGGGATAGCACGCAAAAAATATAAACGAGGACAAATTCGCAAATACGATGATTCCTGATGCTCTGTACTCCGTACTACAAAAAACTTGCATTGCTAATATATATCCTCATGCCAAAAAACCCTTCGAAATAAATACAGGTTTACTGGTGGAGCGCGAAAATTGTTGATATGAGAAAGATCTGTTTTGATAAAAGACGTGCCTACCAACGGAAAGAGAAGAGATTAATATCCAAAACCAGACGTAAAAGCTACGTACAGAAATTCTTACGCTGTTGCAAAAAAGAACTCGCGCACAGAAATCAAGGGATATAAAAGGGACCTCTGGCATCAGCTCTGCAATAGAATAGATGAAATCGTGTGGGGTAATATTCCGCATATTCCATTGCCACCCGAAAGCTCGAAGTAATATCTATAAACACCCGAAAATGACCGAAAAGGTGCACTAAGTGGAAGAGCACCAGGACCCGACAACCTCTCTCCGGAAGCTGTAAATATTGCCGTAAATAGTTAACCAGAATTTGTTCTAACATTTATGAACAATATAATACCAGACAATAGACTATAGATTTCGGTGGTGTCTTGTACTTCAACCTTCATAGATCTATTGTACCACCCACCTACCTCCTCTAATCGTTGGTATACTTAGCCATTTAAAGCGCCTCCTCAAGTCTGATTCCTCTAGGAATTTCAGGATCTGTTTGGGATTCATGGACTGAAACTCATCTGCGTTCAAGCAGTGAGCCCTAAGGTGCATCTGTCTCTTGAGGAGCAGTGCTCCGCAGTTTTCGAGCAGATGTATGAGCTTTTCCTCTGCTGAGCTGCAGAATTTGCATCTGTCATCCTCCTCCAGCCCAATGGCCTTGAGGTGTTTTCTAAGTCTGCAGTGTCCCTTTAGCACTCCTGCCAAAATTCTAAGCTTCTTCTTGTTTAGTTTCAGGCAAGCCTTGGTTCTTTTCTTGTTAAAAAGATTCCAGCATTATTTAAGATTATTCTAGCGCTGGAAGTTCTTTTCAGATTTTCATTGTTCTCTTATTTCGTCATATAAACTTTTATGGATGGAGTTCATACTCATACCGCCAAGGGGTTCCGGATCTATAAGTCTGGTATAGTCCCATAACAGTTTGGATCTGATGGTGAATGAGCTAATGGTTTTGATGGCTGCTTGGCTATCTGACAGGATAGCAATTTGTTTTTTGCAATAGTTCCTGTCGAGGTTAAATTGTGCACATCTCTCGATTGCAAGTACCTCTGCTTGGAAAATATTTGGGTAGATTTCAATGCTAGATTTCCATAATTCAACGTATTTGATGCGAGGTCCAAAAACTCCTGCACCAGTACCTTACTTTGTCTTCGAACCGTCCGTATACCACTTGATAGCACTTGATAGCTCTGTGTGGTATGCTAATGATTCGTAGCTCCAATCGGTTTTACTACTACACATTGCTGTGTAGTTTTTCTCGAAATGGTATTTGCATATCATTTCCTCTTTCGACACTTTCAGCCAGAGGATCTTGGCAGCGAAGGTGTTGCGATTTCTGCTCCCTATTTATTTACCTCTGCCTATTCCTTCCTTGCTGAACCTTACAATAGCCGATCTGGTGCCCCTCTCCCTAGTAAGTTGCAACGGAGTCAGATCCAGCAATTGTTACATTGCTGCTGTCGAGCAAGACCCCATCACCACCGCGTCACACGCCAGTCTTTGAATCTTCTCAACCTGTTTCTTCAGAGAAAATAGCTTGGTTTCACTTCTCCGCAATTGCCCCGTAAGTAATCATAGGTCTCATAATCTACGATATACTTATCAATATGCCTGCTGGATCCTGGATATCCTCGGGAAAGTACTTGAACAACTGCTTCTTGCCAGAATTAAAACGTTATTGGACAAGGGTAGAGGTCTTTCCGACAGGCAATTTGGGTTCAGAGAGGGAAGGTCCACGATCCACGGGGCACACGTAAGATGACAGCGCTGATAACCCAAGACATAAAAAATGCATTTAATTCTGCAGCCTAGGGAAAGATTATGGAAGAGCTAACTGACAGAAATTTTACCCCAACCTGTGGCGGCTAGTACGCAGCTACCTTTCAAATAGGAGATTTCAGATGGAATCCGGCGGTAACGTCATCGAAAGTGAAGTAAATAGTGTTGTTCCACAGGGCTCGGTTATGGGCCCTACACTGTAGAACATACTATACGACGGCCTGTTAAGGCTAGTTTTTTTTGCAACAGCGGAAACTGAAGAAGAACTAAATGATAAAGGCAAACATTGCCATAAAGCAGGTCGATGAATGGCTAGAGCGGACAAACTTTAAGCTGGTCCATGAAAAGAGAAGCCGTACTTCTCACTGGCTACAGGAAAATAGGACTATAGAGGAAGTAGGAAGTAGGACTATGAAGGGACAGACAAGCGTTAACCTCGAGGTGCAAACAGTGGTAGACGTGATTCTAAGATCCGCAGAGGACTGGACATACACAGAGACAATGATACGAGACAAAAAAGAACAAAACGAAAATACATAAAAAAATCAATAGAGCCAGCTTCCCGAACCCGTAAACACTCCAGTGCAAGGGGGACTCACAGAAATAAAATGTAGATGCCAAGAGCAGGGCGGCGACATTCTTGAGGTTAATTCTGTGTATAAAGCGGTTTCAGGATGTTCGTAATTCCGGGAAGAGGCGGTCACTTGTCAGGTTAATGATATGCCTACTACGAAAAATAAAGAAACAGACTAGTTGTATTAAGTAGTTATTGTTAACTAGTTTGGAATAAAATGTGGTAAATGGATTTCGCTATTTGGGAAAGGATGAAAGTAGAGAAGACTCGATTACACTTGGAGAGTTCGATGTTTCCAAGATTATAGAAGCAGTTACAACGCGTGGAAGGAATGTAACAACTTACAATTTTTTAGTGCAGTTTTAGTGCCACAAAATTATTCGCAAAAAGAACCACTATTGATGAAACCATCAGTGGAAATTCACGAGAACTACCTAAATTTGCAAATCAACGAAGAGACAATATGATAAATATGTATCTTAAGATCTTAACCTAAGGGGTATAGGCATCATCTTATATTAACATGATCAGATGATGTCTGTACCCATTTGATAAATGACAACAAAAATTGTCAATTTTCAAAGGGGTATAAACATCATTTTATATTAAAGTTATATGTTCAGACCTTAATCTCAATAATCTATATTTTTATGGTTCAGCCATTGATACCTACTAACTAGATATAAGCCCTGGAGAAGGTCAGAATAAAAGACCTTAACGTTGGTAAAATATCGATATTAGTTGTTTTATTCAAAAAATCCTTTTCCCAAGAATAAACTACAATATGAAAAATGTTTCTACAAAACTATAAATAAAAATCTCTTGCCCTATATAGCGGTTAAGCGGTTAAGCGAAAAAAGACAAGCGGTTACTGGACTAGATTTTAAAATATTACAAAATTTGGTGTAGGCATTTTGTTGAGATTATTTATTTACGATTTCATTCAATAACAAATTGACGAATATCAACGTCTAATTACAAACACAATGAGGTTTAGTGTTAATTGTTTAAACAATAATAATACTACCATATTATATTCAATAATGTTTTTAATATTTTTTTTGTTTAGAGACCTATGTTAGACAATGGAGTAACGGGAATAATAAAATTTAACGAATGGGGGAAACGTGTAGAATTTGCTATTCAGGTAGCAGAAATCATATCAGGTCGAATAGAGAAAACAGCAGTTTGGTATACAAATACTCCAAGTTCTCTTAATTTTACTAGAAGCGCCCATGAGCAAATGCAGCAAATTGTAGAAAATCTTCAAAAAACAACCGTAATTGTTTCTTCCAGGTAAGTACTTTACTTATTATTTTATCATACATATTTATTATTTATCTCAAATTATTAATCACTTGTTTGACGTTTTGAACACGCATTAAATTATTTTAAATATTTTCTTTAGGATTGGTAGTCCATATTTAAGTGATCGTAAACCAACATACGAAGGCGAAGTTTTCGAGGGAAATGCGAGGTATGAAGGATACTCTATGGATTTAATTGACGCAATTGCTAAAGAATTAAATTTCACGTATAAGTTTGTATTAACTGCTGATGGAAGTTACGGCAGTTACGACCAGGACACAAAATCTTGGAACGGCCTCATCAAAGACCTACTAGAGAGGGTAATGTAAAATAGTATATTATTATATTCACTATTATGCATTTATTGAATGTTGTTTTATGTAAAGAGTTGTTTTCATTTAAGCCTTTAATTAAATATTTATTAGTGAGATTACAGTTGTGAATTTATATGTGTAACAAACAACAAATACATATTTTTAAATTTGTTAGCGACCTATATTATAAGCGAAAATATGTGTTTGCTTATATTTAACAAGATCGTTCAATTTTTTTTTTAAATCGCGCTGATATAGTTATTCACAATTTTTTCAAATTCAATACAAAATTATGTTTCCAACCACATCAGATAAAAACATATACAAGAAAAAAAAACACATAATTCTAATAGTATAATTTTAAAATATATTGCATGCAAAATTTAACACTCTGAGCATTGGTATTATGCAATATTTTAGTTAAGTTCTTCTCTTTCCTTCTCTCAGCATTTCCATACGGATTTATTGTTACAAAATACTATCAATCTATTCCATGAATATGTTTCCATGAATAATGATGTAACCATATTTTAACAAACCGGCTGCCGCAATAAGAGAAAGGACGCATTTTCCGTATGTCCGAATAGAGGTAATTACATAAATGTAAGGAAACTGAATTTTTATTATTCTTTAGGCTTACAAGGATTTTTTTTACAAAAAGGTGTGAGATCCTGGGCTTCCTGAGAATGTTGTTAAAACATTCCAAAACATTAAAAAAAAGAAAAACCTAGGTTCCATAGGAATCAATATTTTTCAACAAAAAAAGCAAAAATATTTTACAGTTATCGCACTTTGTAGGTTTTTGTGCTCACTCACGACCATGTTCTTCTTGAATTTTCTTGTAACATCCTGAGCACCTATTTATATTCTGTTTATTTTGTGAGGTCCTTTCCTTCTCTTCTACCAGTTTATGTGTTTCAGCTTCTTCTTCTACTTCTTGGAGATCTGACGATTTGTTTTTCTGGAGCCGCCTCTGCATCTTATCCTGAGAGGTAGATTGTCAACTATCTCTCCATCTTTTAGGTAGTCTCCCGGGAGGTCTTGAGCCAGGCGGGTTGTTTTCTAGGACTATTTTCGGAAGTCGGTTATCGTCCATCCGTCTTACATGGTTGTACCACTACCTCTTACGTTGTCTTCCCCATCTCACAATGTCTTGTATTTCGAATTTTTCTGTGATATCTGTGTTTCTTACTCTATCTCTTCTTGTTTCCCCACTATTGTTCTAAGTGTTTTCATGTCCTGTTGTTGTCTTCGCACGTTTCTGTACCGTACGTCATGATCGGTCTGATACAAGTCTTGTAGATTCTAATTTTGCTATCTTTGTGCATGTACGGGTTTGCTCAGACTATATCTCGTAGGCATCCTGATAGTGCGGATACTTTGTTAATCTGGCTCCTCAGCTCTTTAACTGGGTCGTGGGTGGTTGATATGCTTATGCCCAGGTATCTGAATTGCATCACCTGTTCTATGGGATTGTCCTCCACTACTAGCTTACATCTGAAAGGATCTTTCGCGATTGTTCATACATTTGGTTTTGATGATACAGATATTCATATTGAGTTGGCGGCTTACATGGAAGAACTGGATGAGTTGTCTCTGTAAGTCGATTTCTGATTCGGCAATAATTGCTGCATCATCGGCGTAACACACCATACCAATTCCTTTGTTGCCCAGTCTGTATCCGAGGTTAAGATACGTTACTTTATTTATAATTTTATCTATGAGAAGATTAAACAAAAAGGGACTTAGGCTATCACCCTGTCTAGTTCCTCCCGGTGGGATGTTTTCAGTGAATTGATCTCATGCATTAACCTTTGTTACATTATTGTTACTTCGATTATGGTATATCTTTGTTTTGTTCGCCGGTACCTTGTCTTCTATTAATAGAATGTAGAATGTCTAACAAACGAACACTGTCGAACGCCATTGTTAGGTAAATGAAGCAAATATACGCTGGCATACTGTGCTCTGTAGACTTTTCTTTTATTTTTTCATTACGAATACTGCGTCTGTTATTGACCGTCCCTTTGTGAAGCCCTGCTGTTCTTCAGGATTCTTAATTTGCCTTGACAATGAGAATACTCGTGAATAGTTTCATTGTTGTATTTAAGAGGGTTATTCCTCTATACTTTTGTGAGCAGGTTTTTAGTTCTTTCTTAAATGTGGGTATGGTGATGCTATTATGCCATTCAACTGGTGTTTCTGTTTCGTTTAAGATTTTGTTAAATAGTTGCGATAGTTTTGTTGCAAGTTCGGGACCTTCATATTTTAACAGCTCGTTGGGGATGCCGTTCGGCCCAGGTGATTTTCTGTTTTTCAGTTGCTTGAGTTTTACTTCTATCTCTTCGTCTATCGTTTCGTATTCGTTTATATTTAGCGTTTCTTCGGCATCATAGAGTCCTTTAAAATGCTGTTGCATTGTCTCTATTGGCATACCTTTGGTATGCAGGAACTCGTTTACTTGTTTTTTCTTTCTGCACCAAAGCATACTTTCCATACTTTGTTTTGAGCGCCATACAGGTCGTAGTCCATGTCGCTAGTGAATTTAGCTTCTCCTTTGATTGATTTTATTCTTGCGTTTACTCTCTTTCTAACTTGGACATATTCTGCGTGCGGTTTCTCCGACGGTGCGCTTTTGTATGTTCGGTATCATTTCTGTTTTAATTCAGAGAGTTCTTTTACTTCTTGATAGAACCACGGTTTGGTGTGGTTTGTCGCGTTCATATTAATTTTACGCGTTCCAATCGCTTCTTCGGCTGCTTTGCATTTCTCAATATTTTACCAGCTCTCTTCTACTCCCCATTCTGGTTTTAAATCTACGTCCTTTAGTTTGTTGGTAATCCTGTTCTCATAGAGGAGTTTTGTGCTCTTCGTTGTTAGCGACTCCATATTTTACTTTCCGATGAACTGTGGAGGTTTTCTCTTTTGTTGAGGACGTTTTATTAGTATCTTGCGTAAAACAAGATTATGGTTAGTCCCCAGGTTAGCGGATGTTAAGGCTCTGACGTCGAGTACTTGTGAGAGTGTTAACATTCGATTTGTGAATATGAAGTCTGCTTTTTTTTTATATGTGGTTTGGGGGAAGCTCTACCAGCCTGTGTGTGAGGCTCTCACTCACTAAACCCCTACTTCCACTTGGCTTAAAAAGTACGTAACCCCGGTATCGCTTGCGCATTCCTTCAGGGTGAGCAGCTCGTGCGGTTTTTTTGCCGCCCTAGTTGTTCGAAAATCTGGATATATAGTACAGGCTCTATAGTTTTGGTATTCCTTTTTGTAGTTGATATTTGTCTGTTCGTCTTGTTCTTTTTGTGTCAGGATGTCACGTATCATTGTCTCCGTGTATGTCCAGTCCTCTGGTGATCTCAGCATAGCGTCTACCAGTGTATGCACCTCTAGGATGAGGCCGGTCTGATCCTTCCATCTGTCCCCCTCGGATATCCACCTACTGCATTCAAACACAGTATGAATTGCACTGTCCACGTCGCCGCAGTATACACATATTGCGTCGCTTGCCCTGCTAAAATTATGTAGATACTCCCTGAAGCATCCGTGGCAGCTGAGGGCCTGTGTTAGATGGTAAGTTATCTCACCATGGTTCCGTGTTAGCCAAGGTTTAAGTTTTGGGATCAATAGTTTGGTTCAATGTCCTGTGTTGGACATACTCCATGACTTTTTCCAGTCTTCATGCATTTGCTTATTTGCAATTTTTTGTCTTTCTGTCCTATTTGCCCAGTTCCTTGTCTTATATAATTGGACTATCTCGTGGATTTTGCACTCTATCGGGACGATGACAGCAATCACCAACACATATGCCCTGCATACTCTGATGGCCATTTTTCTCTGTACAGAGGTGAGCATCTGTTTCATGTACCCCTTTTCAATTGCTCTAGACCAGACCGGGGCTCCAAAGAGAATGGTCGAGTGAACCACAGAGCACAATAGTCTTCTTTTACTGCTTTTCGGACAGCCGGTGTTTGGCAATAGTTTCTGGTCAATAGTGATGCCTAGGTACTTGACTTTTTGTTTCGGTGTGTCCACTTTTTTAATTTTGAATTTTATAGGTCCTATTTTCCTATTGCCAGTGAGAAATACAGCTTCTGTTTTTTCAGGGGCTAGCTCAAGGTTTTTTGGCTCTAGCCATTCATAGACCTGCTTTATGGCGATGTTTGCCTTTCTCATTAGTTCTTCTTCAGTTTTACCTGTTTGCAATTAAAGCTAGGTCATCGGCGAATCCTACTATTTCCACCCCCGCGGGGAAAGCCTTAACACGCCATCGTATAGAATGTTCCATAGGGTAGGGCCCAACACTGAGCCCTGAGGAACACCACTATTTACTTCGCATTCGACGACCTCATCGCCATTCCATCTGTATTTTCCTATTTGAGAGGTAGCTGCGCACCAGCCGCTACAGGTATGGGGTAAACTTTCTGTTAGTTAGCTCTTCTATAATCATTTCCCAGGCTGCAGAGTTAAAAGCATTTTTTATGTCTAGGGTTATCAGCGCCGTCATCTTACGTGTTCTTCGTGTGCCGCTCGTGGCTTTCTCTGCCAGTTTGATCACCCTCAGAACGGCATCGACCGTGGAACTTCCCTCTTTGAACCTATATTGTCTATCGGAAAGACCTCTACCCTTGCCCAATTCCGCTTTAATTCTGGCTAGAAGCAGTTATTCAAGTAGTTTCCCGAGGACATCCAGCAAGCATATTGGTCTGTAAGAGGATGGTTAGTGTATGGGCTTTTCACCTTTTCGGAGGAGGACCAACCTTGTTATCTTCCACCTATCCGGGAATCTGCCATCTGCTATTATATTGTTCATGACTTCTAGAACAAATTTTGGTTGTCTGTTTACGGCAATCTTTACAGCTTCTGGTGGGAGATTGTCGGGTCCTGCGCTCTGCCATTTCGAAGACGTTGGCTGGCCCTGTTCAGCTCCTCAATAGAAAATTCAGGAGTGTCTTTAACTTCCGGTAGAACCCACTGTAGTTTCTGGTGCTTGGGGAAGAGAACCTCCACCACTTCTCGCACCTTTTCCATGGTCAATTTCAGATTTGGAGATCTTACTTTGAGTTCTCGGGTAGCAATCGAAAATGCGTCACCCCACACGTTTTCATCTATTTTATCGCGAGTTGACACCAGTGGTCCCTTTTAGATCTGTTGATTTCTGTGCGTAAGTTCTTTTTTGCTGTAGCGTAAGAATTTCTGTACGTAGCTTCTATGTCTGAGTTTGGATTTTTCTTCCCTTTCCGTTGGTAGGCACGTCTTTTAGCACAGCACGTTCCTAAACCTGACCGGTGTCCCTTCATATTACAGACTGGACAAAACATTTCATTTTTGCACTCAGTTGATTTGTGACTTTCTTGACCACAGTTATAGCACAGTTTCGTGGTTGGGCCGTTGCACGTACTACCATGGTGCCCATGGTGCTAACATCTATAGCATCTCACCAGTTGGATTCTCTCCTTCGCCCTGCATTGAACCCATCCAACCTTTAATGTGCCTTTCTCTAGAAGTTCCTTAGCCTGTTGGAGCGATACAGTCGCCACCTGGGTCTCTGCATACGCTGGTCTTATGTTTTCAATGTTTATTTGTTCTCTCCTAACCTTAATTGTGTATATGACTGCAGCAATTATTTCTTCGCTCTTGGTAACTGTGTCTAGGTCTCTGATGTTAACGATGGTATTTTGGGTTTTAGCACGGATTTCGACGTCCGGCAGTTTTTGATCAATAGCCTGTTTGAGACCTTCAGCCTTACCTTCTTCTACTTTCAGAAGTAATTCTCAGTTACTAGTTTTCCGGACTCCTGAAGATTCTATATCGACTTCGTACTTAACCATCCTTAACAGGTTAGCGTATGATTTTCCATTTGCTGTTATGAGGACTGCATCCGTGTGCCTTTTTCCCTCTTTTCCTCCTTTTCTTTCTTGTTTTTACGTCTTGTGGTTTCTATCCATTCCTCAGTATTTTTATTTGGCGAGTCTCTCTTCTGTGCTGGTGGTGAGTAGATTCGTATTTCTACCTCTGTCTTGGCGTATGCAAATTCGATTTGTTTTTTATTGTAGGCCATTCTGGGACCATGGATTTTGCAAAAGCGAGTCGAGTCCTGCCTTGTAGCGTCATAAGGTTTTTGAGTTTCTGAAGGCTGTCGTACATTTTTTCTGGGTTAAGTTCGCCATCCGACTTTTCTCTTGTTACCAAGTTGTGTATGTATCGTACCGTGCTGTTGATTTCTCCTGACTCTGTTGTTCCCTCGATGGAGTGCTTGAGGTATAAGACATTGCCGGTTTTTTTTCTTGAGCTCCGAACAGCAGTGGTCTCGAGTATGCCTGGCATAGCGTAGTGGGCACTCCTGAGTCAGGGTGGGTGTCGTCTGACACGAACCATGCTAGATTCCAGTCATGGGGCGCCAGTAGCATGTTTCCTAATACTTCCTTTACTTTTCTAAAGGCTGCTGAGGGCCAGTCTTTTGAGGCTACTTGTTTGATAAATTCATATGAATTTCCCATCTCTATTTCGTTCCATAATTTTCTCTGGTCTCTTTCTTCGGTCGTTTCTAGGCAGCTTTCATCAGTTTGCGTACTTGCGTTGCAGGTCTGCGTCTCAACGTTCTTTTTTTGAGGGTCGAATGTGATTTTGTCCATATCCGTTCGTACGTCCTGGTCGTACGTTGGTATTTCTACCTGTTCCCACTTATGTGTCTGTAGCCATTCTTGGACGGAGCTTCTATTCATTGTGTCGATGTTCTTTTTCATTTTAACTACAAAGTCCCTGATTTCTATTTTGGTGGTCTGGTTATCAGCGGTGAGTTTATCGAAGGTACTCATTTGCTTCGTGAGTGTTTCCATTGCTTCTATGAGAGTATATGCTATGGGGCTCTCGGTTTTTCGTATCGGGTCAGGTTCCGTGAGCAGTTTTCTTTTTTTTGTGGACTCACCACCAAGGGAATTGCACTTCTGATGGCAGCTTTTCATATTTAGTCTGCTATGTGCAGGCAGTTTGCTGTCTTTATCCTCGTAAATGATTGTTTCGGAACTTATGTTGCTCCCTGCTCGGTCACTGCCGCGGCCCCCGCCTGTGTTTGCTGTCTCACCCTTGAGGGACCGTGTGACATGTTTGGACATGTCGCCCGGATCAGAAGGTTTTTTTTTCACTCCACTGGGAGTCGAACCGCGGAAGTTCTAGCGCGATTCACGCACCATTCACACTGCGCCACTAAATCACTGATAGTGTTTGTGTCCGTAGTGTGTGAGTTTGCAAATAATTTGTCGTAAAATTTGATTAGCGACGTGTGGTTTTATAATGTTTTTAGATTAGGAACTAGAAACTAAGCAAATAAGATATTTTATGGTACTTATCTTCGTTCCAGGTGAACACAGTGGTGATATATTAAACCAGCGGCGCCCAGTGGGTAATACCCATCGCTGGGCTGAAAGATGGGGATGTAATCAAACACTATGCGTCAATTTCTCTTGGGGCAGCACAATCACAAAATTACAGCACTAGGAGTCCTATCTCACACTTAAAAAGTATATCACAAAGTTTGCGGGGGCTTATTGACCCAATGGCTTAGGTCGTACAGTTTTAACTTGGCCTTTATTCACTGTATTTTCGATGTCGCAATTTCGCAGTCATTCATGTCGCAATGACAGACTAATGACGGTGAATATGAAGTCTATCATCGATCTTTGGCCTCGATTGTCATTCAAGGTGTATTTGTGCTGATCTTTATGTGGGAAATACGTGTTGTTGATCCTCATTTCGTTTCTAGCGCAGAAGTCTGTTAGTGTCTCGCCGTTTTCATTAATTATGGCTTCGTTATACTTTTGCTCTATACCTGGTATGACATCGTTGCCGATCCGTGCATTAAGATCTCCGAGTATGATAATTTTGTGTTAGTATTTATTTTGTATTTGGGAGATTTATAATATTCTGTCGTTGATGTATTGATGTCTTCTATGCTTTGTGTGTATTTATCGTGCTGCAGAATTCCAGCGCCAGAGTGTGCTCTTTCTTTTTTTGCTTTTCCACTGTATATTACTATGAATTCTCCGTATTTTGATGTTCCTTGCCTCAGAGATCCCGCATTTGTCAATAATATGCTTCTTCATTTCTATTATGATCTCTTCCGTTCTACTACGTTATGTTCCAGCACGCGATTCGTGTGATGCGGTGTTTAGGTTTTCTTGTGCCAATTCGTTCTCCGATTCATTTTTCCAATGTTCTTGCGTGTGTCGTCATCTGATAGTTCCGTCCGGTTTCTGAGGCTGTATCTTCTGTAGTTCTGTGAGCCAATATGGGCTTTTACCTCAGCTAGGTAGCTAACATCAGCTGGTAACCTTCCTCCTTTATCAGGGCTTAGAACCAGCAGCGCCACCCGATGGATGGACTCAGTCCACCCATCGGATGACTCAGGCGGAGTTGTTTCACTCAGACTCAGTGTTTCAGAATCTGTTATATTTTAGATTCGATTAGGTACTTCTACCAATCCACGAATCTATTGTTCTCTGTATTTAGAAATTTGCATAATTTGTTTCGACAGATTTTTCCATAATATAGAAGCATTTACTACACTTATATTTGGCTTTATGATACCATCTTATCATCATAATTGACTTTCCATAAATCGGTAATTTTTTGTTACTTCGCCAGCCCCTTAAAAATAATATTTTCAAAATATGTGGTCTTAAAAGGTCATACATCGTTTTTAATAGAGTCTTTAGTCAGATGTATTTAAAAAACAGCCTTCTTTCGATCTGTTAAAACAGTATGACTCTATTTATCCTGAACAATGTTGCAATTAGGGTGCTAAGAAAGATATGATACCAAATACAATGAAATACGATGGTTTAAAAGACCTAAATAGACATAACTAGTTAACGTTTTATTAATAAAAACAACAATAAATCTCTTAAAAGGGAATAAGTAAGTTTGTGACCTTCTGAGCTCGTTGTCAGTAGCAACTTAAAAAAGTGTGTAGTAAAAGTGTGTTTCCTTTTTTACCATAATAAACATAAGCAAAATTTATAGCCTATATTACGAAAAATATAATAATAATGAAAAAACAGTTTTTTATAAAAATTTATGCTTGTGTTTCACAAAATGCATTTAAAATTCAAAAAACCAAAAAATGACACGTGCACAAAATGTACCACGACAATGAAGAAGAAAAAAGTTAAATAAAAAAACCTTACATTGGCAGATTCAGGTTATCAAGCAAAAGATTCCGTCAAGCAGAAAGGTCAGGATGATCCATCTAACATTACACACACTTTCGAACTTGATTTTCGAACACTTTCAAGTTCGAACAACAAGTTTTACAAACTCATTTTTTATCGACAAATAAAATGTTTTATTTACGGCAACTTGCCACATATAAATTAACAATTCATGATTGTTCTTCAGGGAATTGTACGCATTTTATTTGGCCAGAATTAACTGCAGGTAGAGGTGCCAATAAGATAGCTTCATGTATTTACTCACATATTTTGAGTATTCCAAACGAAGTTAAACACGTTAAGCTTTTCTGTGACACCTGTGGGGCACAATTACATTATGCCATTCATCTGCACCCGTTAATAGAAGTCATAGACCATAAGTTCTTGGTACACGGCCACATGAATTTAGAATGCAATGTGGATCATGAATGCTTTGATTGAAAGGACAAAAAAAAATCTTCAATTGACAATAATCTTCCAAGAGATTGAAAAACCAACTTGTTAAATCTGCGAGCAAAAGAACAAATTTAAAGTTGAAATTATGGATCAAGACAGATTTTTATATTTTCCCGAACTCGCAGCAAGAACCGGACCCCCGCAGATTAAAAAAAAAGAATTTAAATTAAGAAACATTTGTTGGTTCAGATACACAAAATATTCTGTTGTTAAATACAAAAATAGTTTATACCAAGAGGGGTATTTTAAAGAGTTAAGTTCTTGAAAAAAAACCTATTAGCAGCCTCGAGACTTTTAAGCTAAATGCCTTATGTAAAACACGAAGACCTATAAGTACCAAGAAAAAAGAAAATTCATTGGAAATTGGAAATTTGCTTGACAAGGATGTACAAGATTATTATCGAAATTTTCCTACCGACAAAAATATTAATAAGAATACAGATCCGGATGTTGGTATGTTGTACAATCTCCCAGACGATGATTTAATGTGAATAATAATTATTTTCTTGTAACGCTTTTGTTAAGCGATTCTGTATGGAAGCTTCTGTTGTTTTGTTTTATGTAAAGTGTGTCCCACCGTATTTGAGACATAGGAATTTAACACGTCAAAATTTCGCAATTTCCTACTTCCCCTTCGACATTTTCATATCAAAGGCCCTAGGGGTAGTATAAGCATGGTGATTCGGCCTCGGAAGGATATTTATATGATAATCGGAATATATGTTGGTGCTAATTAAATATTCAGATCCTGAAAGTTTCAGATCGCTAACTCAATTGGTTTTCGAGGAAAAGCGAAATGTATCAAAAACGAAAGTAACGCTTTTTTTCTCAGTAACGGCTGAATCGTTTGATCTAAAAATTTAATATGTTTTTGGGGCCGATAGCAGCTTTTACGAAACAAATTGACAGCTATATAGCTTCATAAGATTCTTGAAAAAAAACATTTTTTTTAATTTTAATTTTTTAACCATGGTACAGATTTGGTACAATTATGAAACTTTCTTTTTTTCAAGATTTATATATTACCCTTTAACTTAATGGGTTTTTCGGATTTTTAGAAATGGTTTTAAAAAAAAATAAAAACCATTTTTGGCTCAAATAATTCGTTTATTTAATGTTTCAAGTTTTAATTTCCTTGTTTTTATGCATATTATTTATAATTATCAGAAATAACACTTTATATTTAAAATCACAACAATATTTTTTTCATCAAAATTAAAAATTAAAACAGTATAGTAAATATAACTTATCATTATATATTAATTTCAATAAATATTTTTAGAGCCTTTTTTTTTTACAAAGCTCGATTATTATTATTATTTTTATTATTACATATACTAAAATAGTTAGGTACGCCTTTCCGGGAGGGGGCGGGATAAATGCGTCAAATCGGGTTTGTAGAATGAAAACGCACGTTTTGAATGATTTTCGAAAGAAATTTTGCCAGGACAAAGTGGTAAAATGTTTAGAAAACTCCAGACAATTGACTAATCTTTGAGAAAATGTGGTGCCGCCGAAGGCGGCGGGGGTGCGGCGCGAAAACGAAATTTCCGTTTCTCGGCCGCCGAGCGACCGAATTTGGACCGATCGCGACGCGAATGGTGCTATCTGGAGCGCCGATTTTTTCCGCACAAAACTGTCATCTCAAATTTTCAAGTCTTGAAAATTTTCAAAATTTGGAGAAAAGTGCGAAAAACCGAAAAAAAAATATAGCAAAAACGATCTTATTTGACGTTCTATATTCCCGTTTGCGCGTCCGGTTTCGTAGGTTCTTTCTCTCTGGGTCTTCGAAGAGGCCGTGCGACTTTTTGCAAAAATAGCCGTGCAGTACATTTTTTTGCAAAACCGGACGTTATCGGCTGCCAAACCGGAAGTGGGTGGAATTTTGCAATTTCTTCTAAGCCGTTCGATGTAGGTCGACGGTATCTTGCGTACGATTTGCCGATTAGCCGATTAGCAGAAACCACGAGGTCCCCACGGCCGATAGTAGCAAACCGGTAGGATGTCAATCCGCAATCGAGATCTACAAAAGTACAAATGATACAACTTCCTGCCCTACAGTGGCAGATCGAGAACAGACTGGACCGTCCCATAGGCCATCAAAAGTTGCAAAAAGTTCGCAACTGGCAAAGTTATTGCAAAAAAATGAAATTCGCATTTTGAGTCCTAGCTAAGAGGCGCATGCGAATTTTTCAGAAATTTTTGAACGGTGTCCTTCCGCAGGAAATTGCCGACATTCTGAAACTAAGTTTCCACGTTTCACTTGCACTGTGCGCCCCTGATCTTTGCTCAGTATTGTCGCATTTTCTGCCGGTGAAACTCCTTTCTCTCTTCTTTTGTTCAGGGGGTACCTTTCCTTCGGAGTTTTTTCCTGAAATCCACGGACTTCCTTCGACGCATTCTGTCTCACAGACAGTCTGTTTTGGAGATCTGTTATTCCCAGTTCTTTAATATCTTTCTTGGTTTCTGTCAACCAAGTGGTACGAACCTTCTTGTTTTGCCAGAAGGTAAACAGACGGTTGTTTAGTCGGTTTAGAGGCAATCTTGCAACGTGGCCATAGTAAGCTACCCTTCTTTTCATTGCACAGTCAGAGAGCACTGAATATGTTCGTAGAGCTCAGCGTTATGCCGCCTTCGGAATTCCCCATCTTCGTTTACCGGGCCTAGGATCTTCCTGAGATTTTCCTCTCTCTGATTTACAATTCCTCTACCAGACTCATCAGTTCAAGGAAAGACACTCCATGGCATATAGGGCTTCTGGTCGTAAGACTGATGTGTAGTGTAGTGCTTAAATATTAGGTTGCGTGAAATGCAATTCTTGTTGCAAGTGTTCTTAGTCAGTCGATGGACTAGTTCTAACTTGTTGACTCTCTTGGATAATGATGCTCTTTCTGATAAGTTGGGTTCAATCCATTTGCCTAGATACTTAAATTTCTCAGTCCTCTTGATGTTTCCCTGCTCTAGTAACATCTCTTTGTTTGCTTCTCCGATGTTGGTGAAGAATTTTGTTTTCTTCAGCGACACTTGAAGACCCACTTTGGCAGCCTGTTTTCTGAGGCAATTTACCTGCTTTGTTGTCGTCTCAAGAGAATCAGCAAACAGTCTTCACACTTCACTTATCATTACTTTCTGTATCCACAACTTCAATTTGTCTCTGAAAGCCAATTTTTTGTCTAAAGAAGTTAAAATATTTTCATTTGTTCCCTGCATACTGGAACTGGACTGGATTGTCGCTTGAGGAAGGAAATCAATGTAAGGAAGCTTTTGCTGGAAGTAGAAGCGGAGTTCAGAGAAGGAAGGAGCACGGTGTAACACCTGGTGACCTTAGTCATCATAGACTAAGAAATAAGAGAGGGATGCCTGTTTGCTCTTTTTATTGATATGAAAGCCGTATATGACTCGGTAAACAGGAGGAGATTGGATGAGTGTTTGGGCAAGCTAGGTATCTCAGAGAGCCTAAGAAGGAAAATCAGGGATTTGTACGAAGAAACTGTCTGTAAGGTGGTAGCGAATGAATGGGAATCGGACTATTTTGAGGTGAGACAAGGCTGCCCTTTGAGTCCCACGCTCTTCAATCTGTATGTGGCGGATATGGAGGTTCTACAGGCCGGTCAAGCTGGAGGAGTGGTGATTGGGAAAACGAAGGTGTGGAGCTTGGTATATGCGGATGACATGATGGTATTTACAAAGTCGTCGAGTGAGATGCAGGATGTGATTGAAAGGCTCTGTAGGTATTTCTAAAAGAGGGATTTAAGTGTGAATTGGTTGGTAAAACAAAATGTATTCGGTTTAAAAGGGGTGGGCGATATAGGAAAGAAAGGTTTGAATGGCAGGGTACTGAAATAGAGGAAGTTAGTAAATTTAAGTATTTGGGTATGTTTTTGGGACTGGATTCAGTAATAAAGAGCACAGAGAGTATGTCACAAAGAAGGCATGGGTCGAAAGAAGTCAAAGAAGGCAGTCGTATCTGGGAGGTTTAGAAAAGAATTTTTGACGGAAATTTTAGAGCAGCAGAGACACATGCCTTCCATGCATGTGTGCGAAGCGTGTTACTGTATGGAATGAAAGAGGAAGACAAGATTGGAAGGGTGCAGCTTAAGTTTTATAAGAAAGTTTTGAAACTTGATAGGTTGACGCCTGGTCACATTGTGCTTCAGGAAGTGAAAATTGCTGCGGAAAGAGTGATACAGTTCGAGTATAGGGTGGATAGCTTAGGAGATGAAAGGATAATAAAGGAAATCGTACAAGTAGTGAATAAAGAGGGGTTAAGTGGTAGAAGAGAGAGTGGTTGGAGGCTGAATAAAAGGAAAATGTATGAGAGAGGCGCGTTATCATCCGAGGGATTGGAAACAGAAATAAGTGCGGGTGCTCAGTGGAAACGGATGGTAAGAGAGAGGTTGTTAGAAGTGGACTGCCAAGAGCGCCAATCCAAAATAGAGGCTAGTAAATATCACCAAAGCTACAGTCAGATACAAGTGCACGGCCGTGTTCCTGGTTATTTGAGGACAAGTAAAGGGTCGGACAACCAGTCCATGTTGGCGAGATTTAGGTGTGGTAATGATGAGCGTGGCAGGAGACATTGGATGAATGAAGAAAGTAGAAGGTATTTGGTGTGTGGGTTGAAGGAAGATATGTGGAGTCATTGGTTGGAAGAATGCACGATGGCGGAGTGGAATGAAGAGGAGAGAAGGCGTGGAAAGGATTCGAGTGAGTGCATGGACGAGAACGGAAAGGGACTGTCGTTTTTATTCAGAGTGAAAAGATGGAAAGAGCGGTTGCAATTGAGTGTTGCGGTTTAGTTTTTTAGTTTATGACCGATGTACAGGTGTTGATGTATAGGTTTATAGGGTGGCAAAATTTATTTTTTCTTATTAAAGGGGTTTTTTTTCATGTCTGTAAATTTTGTATGGTAGTGTAAAGTATTTTAATTATGCCAATAAAAGCTATTACTACTACTATTACTACTACTACTGGAGCTTATTTTATTCAGTTGTTCAAAAATAACTGCCATATTAGCCAGCTTTGCATGCCACGCATCGTCGTGCAATAATTCGCAATATTTGTTTAACCCTTCTTCTTCAAAACAAAGTAATAACTCTGCTTTAAAAATGGAAAAAAAACGGCTCAAAACATGCCGTTTAGAAAAGCATCTTACTGCTTTATGAAGAATAAGAATTTTAATTTGAAATCTCATTTATTTACAAAGTTTATTCAATAAACGTGACTTACAGAGACTGTTACGTAATTGACCATCTTCCGTACCTTATTCAAAATACATTCTTATTAGTCTTTATTTACAAACTAAATTTAGCAACTAAAGCTTCACCGAGTACGGTAAACTAATATCTCTCCTATTGTATGCGGTTCCATTTGATTTACTATTATTTCTGCGACTAAGTAACTCTTGAACACGATCAGAAATTTTGAATTGTTTTGGTTATTTACTGCTTTAGTTTTATTGTGAACAAAGCAGTCTTTTAAAAAATTCCACGTTTACTAGGCACCATACTTTACTAGGCACCATAGCTTCATTAGCCAGTACTTCTCCACATACAGCACATTTTGGGTTAGGAGATTTATTGTCACCACACCAAGTAAACCCATATTCCAAATAGTTTTCTTGGTGTACCCCGTGTTTTACTTTAGCTTTAGCTTCGTTGGTATCACTGGAATTTGTGTCAATTGTACTGGGTTGAAAATCCTCCATATGTTGTCCACACTCCTCTTTCTTATAAAAAAAATTGTCCATTTTTTGACTACCAAAGAAGAAGATATTGCAGTAAAAACTCCTATTGTAAGGTTATGTTTACCTATTATTGAGCATATTATATGCACAAAATTTTATCCATATTAAGATAAAGAAAAACTTGTCACACTTTGACTGTGTCGGTACAATTGAGCTCGACTAACAACTAAAACAAACAGAAAAACGAACTGCATCCGGTTTTTATGATACCCGAGAAAAGTACGTACGTGTCTACGTGTCAAACAATATTTCTGGGTATAAAACGGATGACAATGTACCGACGGCGACAAGAAACCAATATTATTCAGGGGTCAACTAGAAATTTTAAACTGAGAATTTATGCTTAAAAAAATTATGAAATGTTGTTTCTACAGCACCCCTAAAAATAATTCACGGCACACTTGGAAGCCGTGGTCCTAGTTTGCGAACTTTTGGCTTAGATCCTATTTAAGTAACAAACAATTTGGGCGGCGCGGCGCGGCGCGCTTCTTGAACATTCTATTACAAAACATCGTAATCTATATGTTCAAATTCTTGTGTCCCGCTACGGTAAAAGTTCGTTCTTGGCCAACTTTTTTCAGATTCAAACCGCTGTGCGATGCCAGGGCTCAGTTCACTCAATTCAGTTTAGGCATGCAGTGCAGTGCAATGGCTACTCCGCAACAAAAGCGCAGTATTTTATTTGGCTTGTGCAAACTGAATCTGATTGAAACAGTGCAACTTAATTTTAGACGTCAGTGGTGTTGATCTCCCTACAGAAAAGCTATGCGCAAAAGCCTTCATTTGCGAGCCTACAAATTCCAACTGTTAAATGAAATAAAACCTACGGATAAAATCCAAAGGTTAGAGTTTGATGTTGACTTTCTAAACTGAATTGGGTATTTGAATCATTTTTTTTTCATAAATCGAAAGCTCATATATATATATATATATATATATATATATATATATATATATATATATAACATAACTCTTTTTTGTTTTCTTTTTTTCGTTGTAATTAAAAAGTTATAACAAATTGAAAATTTTAAACTCGGTACGGAAAACGCATCGGTACAATTGTGACGTAGAATATGTCATTTCTACCCGCTCCTGACTTTGTTGGTACAGTAGATGTAGTATGTCAAATATTAAAAGTCAAATATTAAAAGTTATCGTGCTTGTTTCGTTCCATCGTGTAGGAGTAGGTACTATAAAAAGAACTCAAAATATGTTTTTAAATGTCCCACATTGTTAAATGTTGAAACCAATGGTTTTAAACAGTGCGCCGAAAAAATTATAAAACAACGATTTTATAAAGAATGTTTATGTTTGAATGTTAGAATGAAGTTTCACCCTTTCGACTTGACAAACAAATTATTGCGCGTTTGGAGTCACGTGATTATTTTCAAAATTTTATCACTTTTAAATTGTTTATAATCAATTAAACAATTTTTTTTAACTTCTTCGCATCGCACATCCAAATTACTTATAATAAGGTTTTAAAATACATAAAAAAAATTGATAATTTTTTTATATTCAACAACCCAATTGAATATGTTGACAATTGTTTGAAAAATGTTTTCTTTTGTGATGAGACTATGTGTTCACTATATATGTTCACTATGTGTGACTATGACTTAATGTTAGTGGAACAGTAAATCGTCACAACCGCAGAATTTGTGGGTCGAGAATCCACATGAATTTATTCAGCATCAAGGTGACTCTCCCAAAATTAATGTTTGTTACGGTTTGATGGAAGATAGTGTGATTGGTCCTTTAATTTTTGTTGAACAAAAAATAAATGGCGTCAATTACTACGACATGTTAATAGAGTATGTCTTTCCCTAAATGGATGATATTGAGGCGGAAAAAGGGCTTGTGGTTTTTCAACAAGATGGCGTAGTCCCTCATTACAGTAACTACGTACGCGCGATTCTAAAAAATAAAATTCCGGGAAGGTGAATAGGCAGAACCGGCTTAATCTCTTGGCCTCCATGAAGCCCGGAAATAACCCGAATGACCGAGAAATGACTGAAATGATCCGAGACATCAATAATTTATGCGGAATAATCGTCGTGGCGGTTGGGACAGTTACACCTGATATATTGGTGAATTGGTGGTGTGAAGTGGAATATCATCTATACGTGTGTAGGGCAACAAATGGATTCCAAGTTCTCTCTCTTTTTTTGTTGATATCGTTTTTCATTAATTTAAACATTAAATTTATACTTAAGACTACGTAGTTCTTTTTCAAACACTTTACATATACTATTAATAATAATTGGATTTTATTTAAAACATACAGTATTGAGGCGAAGTTTAGCATATGCTATTCTACTTAACCTCAATAATAGTAGGATAGACAGAGCTACCTGAACAACTAAATTCAAAATATACATATATAGAACATGAACAGTAATGAATAAGTAAATGTGGAAGGGGAAATGAGGATAGGAGGATCATCTTGCTTGCTTTGTCTATTTAATGTGTGTTTATGTCCCTGCTTTTATAAAAGTATTCGAAGTTATTATAAAATTGCACGACATTGAACGTGAAGCACTTTGTACTTGTCGTAAGATAACTTGATGTTTAAACATATTAAAGGTAAAACACCTAGGTAATATTGAAACAGATCTTAACCACTTCAACTCTCGAATGAAAAGTTTGTAGATAAATCTCCAGCGGTTGTTTTGTATATTGTGTATAATAGTAGTATAAGAAGTAAAACTTTTTTAGGCGCAACTTGTGAGATCTTTTTTCAATCGGAAATGATGTGAACTGAAGAAAGTAAGGTTAGGTTAAGACATATCTACATAGATGTGGTTCTTTAACAGTTAAAACATTTTGACATTTCTCAACATTGAAAAATTGTAAAACTTTGGAAATTTGGGAAAGACCTTTTTTCTGACGGGAAATAACGTTAATTAAGAAAAGTCCGTTTTTAAAGATGTTAAAATTTTGTACACCAATAGTTTTTTTGTAGATCAATAGATGTCGCCTAAAATATTAATATGTTTTCATGAATGTCCCCTTTTTGGAAGTGGCTGAACGGGCCCACAGACGCACAGTTTTTTTTACAACGGCCTGGCTGCGCAAAATCGTTTTGCTCAGGCAGGCCGGAGTAAAGCCGTTTTTTAATAAAAGAGAAGTATGATACAAAATATCCCATTTAATAATATGTACTTGGTCGGGGCCTTGAAAGAAAATGAAGGAGGTGGTGGCTTAATAATTAGTCCTCATATGTAAACAGTTATATATTTATATATCTACAATATTGTAAACAATTTTAATATTTAAATTTAAAAAAATAATATTTTTGTGAATAATTTCTAGAAAGCCCATTTAGCAATTTGTGACCTTACTATAACGCACCAAAGACGAGAAGCCGTTGATTTTAGTTTACCCTTCATGACCTTAGGTAAAACCTAGATAGCTTAATTTATTAACATTCAACTCATTCAATGTATTTACAGGAGTTAGTATCCTCTATAGCAAATCTAAACCATCCGAGCGGAAAATGTTTGCTTTCATGGAACCCTTAGATTCCTACGTTTGGATATACATCGTTTCGGCATATATTTCAGTTACGTTAATAATTTATCTAATAGCCAGGTACGAATTGTATTATGTTTAAATCTAAGAATTGGTTTATATAATATTCAATAATAATTTATTATTAGGATGGCGCCAGGTGATTGGGAAAATCCACATCCTTGCGATCCAAATCCAGAAGAGTTGGAAAATATATGGACTTTGAAAAACTGCTTATGGCTCATCCTTGGCTCGACCATGTCTCAAGGCTGTGATATTCTTCCAAAGTAAAAATTACATTCTAATATTATATTATATATTTATATTCTATTATTATATGTACCTATGCAATGATAATCAAATAAGTTAGTCCTGTTAAATACTTGCAATTTGGCGATGCAATTAGTGGACTTGTAGGTTCCTAGGGTAAAAAAATATTCGTCATTATATGAGAGGTTATAAATTATTTCTTAAGAATTACAGTAAACAAAATAAAATATGAATGACAACGAGAGTCGGTCCAAAGATTTCAATCAGCGGAATCCGAAACAGCCACACTGTTTCGTAGTAATAGCAGTCTAACTACATTCTTGTATGCTTAGCCGCAGTGATGCGATGTCGAACTTGCTTGGAACAACATTATTGTGAATATTATTACTAGATTATTATATTGACTAAACAGTTACAAATTCGCTGGAAACATTTATGTACATCTACACAATTTTCCCACAACAAAAAAAAATATGACACTCTGACAAGACAAAAGCCAAAATAATTACCCAGACATTTGGGTTAATTAATATAGTAGACACTAAATTTTCAGACAATCTATCTAATCTTATTTTTCATCTGAATATACAGACCAGGGTGAGCGTTGGCCTCCTTAATAATTGCCTTTCAGTTTCGTATCTTCCTCTACATTATTTTTCCACCGGGCCTTAGGACTGTCGCCTATCTGTATCTCACCCATCGACATCACTGAATGTCTTCACCTTCCATTGGCTTCTAGAGTTTGTAGTGAGTAGGGAAAGGTAGTATGTTCTGGCGCCACCGCCACCACAATCATGCGCATGCGCGATGACCTTTGACCCCTAACCTAACCTTGACCTTGACCTTTGACCCCTAACCTAACCTTGACCCCTAACCTAACCTTGACCCCTAGCCTTGACCTTGACCCCTAACCTTGACCTTGGAACTTCCGGTTTCGACTTCCGGTTTCCGGTTTCGACTTCCGGTTTCGACTTCCGGTTTCCTGTTTCAACTTCCGGTTTCGACTTCCTGTTTCCGGTCTCGACTTCCGGTTTCGACTTCCGGCCGCCATTTTCGGAACTTCCAGATGCGCGGGAAAATTCAAAAAATAGACGCGAGGCGGGGAAATTCAAAATTAGATCCTGTTGAGACAAATGAGGTGTGAAAAGTTGGTTGCATACATCAACGGGACTAAACACATGAGACTAGATAGACGGGGCTAGATACATGAGGCTAGACTAGACGGACTAGACTAAACCATTTTAAACCATTTGATGAGAAAAATCAAATCTGGTGTCAGAACGGCTCTAGCATGCGTCCTAAGGGAGTTACCGCCCGACCGCCTACCCCGCAGTATATGACGTCATCCGCCGCGGCAGATATTGCTAAACTAATTATCTCGATGCTGATTGGCTGATTAACGAATAAATAATTACAGTTGACCTTTTCCCTCAATTTATATGTAATGGACAAGACTAGACAGACAAGACTAGACAGACAAGACTAGACAGACAAGACTAGACAGACAAGACTAGACAGACAAGACTAGACAGACAAGACTAGACAGACGAGACTAGTTAGATGAAGCTAGACAGATGGGGGCTAAATACATGAGATTAGACAGACCAAGCTAAATACATGAAACTAGATTAGACTGAACTAAAATATATAAGGGATTGTTTAATTTAAATAAAATATATTTTCGATTGTTTTTCTTATAATTGTTAATAATGTTTATATTATTACTTTCATTTTGTTATCTACGTTTTATTTTGATTTACGGCTTGTTGATTAGACGCAACCGGATGTTTGTCAGTCATAACACCAGGCAAGAATAGAGGGACTAGACAGACTAGATTAGGCAGACAGGCAAGCGGAGAAAATTCAAAATGAGTTGCGGATGGGTAGCGGACAATCCTGTATGCATGCATAATTGATTGCAAACATATTACGGATTGATTCAAATGAGATTATTGGTTTTAGGCCGGACAAGATCGGACAATACCGAACAAGGTCGAACAAGAACGTACAAGACTATACAGACCTTATATTTATCCGAATAATTTCCTATGAGTAAGCGAAATTTCTTATACTTGTCTGTGAACCAGATCGTATTAATGTTTTTCATTTATATCAATACCAAAGAGTTCAATTCTGGCATCCACTTCTCATCTACTTGCATCCACTTTTCATTTACTTGCATCCACTTTTCATCTACTTGCATCCACTTTTCATCACGCCAAACAGGGTGTGAGGTCTATGTGACCCCACGCTAAACAGGGTGTGAGGTCTATGTGACCCCACGCTAAACAGGGTGTGAGGTCTATGTGACCCCACGCTAAACAGGGTGTGAGGTCTATGTGACCCCACGCTAAACAGGGTGTGAGGTCTATGTGACCCCACGCCAAACAGGGTGTGAGGTCTATGTGACCCCACGCTAAACAGGGTGTGAGGTCTATGTGACCCCACGCTAAACAGGGTGTGAGGTCTATGTGACCCCACGCCAAACAGGGTGTGAGGTCTATGTGACCCCACGCTAAACAGGGTGTGAGGTCTATGTAACCCCACGCTAAACTCTTAGGTTAGGTTAGGTTAGTTGAGTTAACATTAGGGTAGGTTAGCATTAGATTAGTTGGGATAGGTTAGGAATGAAGCGCGCAATCAATTATGCATGCATACAGGATTGTCCGCTACCCATCCGCGACTCATTTTGAATTTTCTCCGCTTGCCTGTCTGTCTAACCTAGTCCCTCTATTCTTGCCTGGTGTTATGACTGACAAACATCCGGTTGCGTCTAATCAACAAGCCGTAAATCAAAATAAAACGTAGATAACAAAATGAAAGTAATAATATAAACATTATTAACAATTATAAGAAAAACAATCGAAAATATATTTTATTTAAATTAAACAATCCCTTATATATTTTAGTTCAGTCTAATCTAGTTTCATGTATTTAGCTTGGTCTGTCTAATCTCATGTATTTAGCCCCCATCTGTCTAGCTTCATCTAACTAGTCTCGTCTGTCTAGTCTTGTCTGTCTAGTCTTGTCTGTCTAGTCTTGTCTGTCTAGTCTTGTCCATTACATATAAATTGAGGGAAAAGGTCAACTGTAATTATTTATTCGTTAATCAGCCAATCAGCATCGAGATAATTAGTTTAGCAATATCTGCCGCTGCGGATGACGTCATCTACTGCGGGGTAGGCGGTCGGGCGGTAACTCCCTTAGGACGCATGCTAGAGCCGTTCTGACACCAGATTTGATTTTTCTCATCAAATGGTTTAAAATGGTTTAGTCTAGTCCGTCTAGTCTAGCCTCATGTATCTAGCCCCGTCTATCTAGTCTCATGTGTTTAGTCCCGTTGATGTATGCAACCAACTTTTCACACCTCATTTGTCTCAACAGGATCTAATTTTGAATTTCCCCGCCTCGCGTCTATTTTTTGAATTTTCCCGCGCATCTGGAAGTTCCGAAAATGGCGGCCGGAAGTCGAAACCGGAAGTCGAGACCGGAAACAGGAAGTCGAAACCGGAAGTCGAAACCGGAAGTTGAAACCGGAAGTCGAAACCGGAAGTCGAAACCGGAAACCGGAAGTCGAAACCGGAAGTTCCAAGGTCAAGGTTAGGGGTCAAGGTCAAGGTTAGGGGTCAAGGTCAAGGTTAGGTTAGGGGTCAAAGGTCAAGGTCAAGGTTAGGGGGTCAAAGGTCATCGCGCATGCGCATGATTGTGGTGGCGGTGGCGCCAGAACATACTACCTTTCCCTACTGTAGTGCATTTTAATTTTATATTCTTCTTCCTCTCTCACTGGGCCTCTTCAGCATCTTCGGTAGAATTCGTCTTCAAAAAAAAAAGAAAATCGCTTTTGTCTACTTTTAACGTACTCCACGATTTAGCTCCATATGACGACACTGACACGATAAAGGTTTTATATATTCGTAGTTTTAAATTACCCGAAATAATTTTTGGTTTAAAAAGCTTCAGATGGGAATAGTAGAATGCCTGCATTGATGAAGTTGCCAGTGTTGTTGAAATTTATTTCAAGATGTTTGATATCCTTTCGAGGAGACCTTCATGGCTTATCACAGCACAGTTTTACTTTGTTTTAAATTCATGTATTTTCATGGCGATTTTTCTAGTTTCCGCTTCCAATTTTAAAAACAATTCTTCGAGCGTTCTATTGTGTCTTGCTATAATTGTCGTTTGCTTATGCACATATTTCATATGGTATTGTTTGTATGATATTTCCTTTATTTTGTTTTCGAATTGTTTGGATTTTGTAACAGAAGGTTAAAGGCATCAGCTAATAAAGCATATCCCCGCTTTTCATTTCAAATTCTCCCGATGTTTCATTTTGGGCTGTTACTTTAGCATTGGATTCATAATTGTCATCCAGAGTTTAATGAGTTTATGCGGTATATCCATTAAAACAAGTGCAGTTTCAAGCTTTGTTTTTTTAATGCTGCTTTTTGAAATCAATTGGTATACAGTACAGGTCGATGTTGTATTGATAACATTTTTCCATTGTTTGACTTGTATCACTAATTTTATTAAAGAATACATAAGACATAAATTTGATCCACAATCTAAAGCCGTATACAGCTATGTAACATCCCCTGATAAACTGAAAATGCTGATTAAATTCATCTGCATTTTCACTATCCTATAAATATTCTAGACTTAGTTCAAAATTCGTAAATCAACATGATCACCTAAACAAATGTTGAACAGTTTAGAATTGTGAAATGGGAAAATGAAAATAAATATTGAAAAAAAATCATTTTTAGCAATTCCGTTTTAAAACGTCGAGATATCGGTTTTTTCAGAGTCAAGAATTAAGGTAGAATTGCTGAGAATACGTTTTAACACACACATAACTTCGACCAAGTGCTACTACCGCTGTGAAAGATCGCTTTCTTCCAATACGTGCACCAAGAGAGCGCTTTACTACCACAAAATTCCTCCAATAAAAACCTTCCGCTGGTCATACTATGCAGGTTAGCATTTAAACCGGTCACCAACGTCTTCTGGAAGGAAATTTTATTCAAATTATCAGATACTGGCCACAGTTGACTGCAGACCACCGCAAATACATATTGAAATTTGTTAGAAATCATTTCCAGAATTGGAAAAATTAAGATTGGCGAGTCCAGATTTTGGTACGAGAGTAACGAGAGTTGCTGTAGCGTATATTCGAGTTTTTCGACTCAAAATGAACGATATGATCAATGATGGTATGGAGGGCATATCTTTCACGGCCCGCACAGACCTACAAATTACCCGTAATATGCACAATAAACAGTCATATGTCGTGCCATCTATTGGCGACAACTTCCAATTATTTCACGACAACTCAGCCCTACATAGCTCTAATTGTGCAAGAATACTTTTAGTTGGTTTAGAGTTGCTATTCCAGTTATGGAATGGCTAGGCAGAAGCTCCGACTTGAATCTGATTGTGCACCTATGGGAAATTCTCGGAAGACAAAATCGATCCTTTCATCACCCCTTGCAATTCTTAAAAACCTAGGGAATTAATTTGTGGAAAAGTACAATTAAAAAAGATAGCATGTCAATTTAGAGCATGACAAATACAGTCTACTGAACCTATAAACTTACAATATTTCAGTTCACGAATTTTTACTTTTTGTTTTGTATCAAATTTATTTATTTTGTTTACTTTTTGATTGTTTTAAACTGCGTTGATTTTAATTAATGCGGATAAAACATATATACTCAAACATATTTATTTAATTTTAAGCATTATGTATGAATGATCAATATATCGGGAAACGAGAAATCAGTTTTTTCAATGCAACCCTTAAAGGATGTACACTTAATGAAGTACGTGTATTCATCGATTATGCTTAAAACTAAGTAACCCATGTTTTATCTCAATTAACAACACTCAAAAACCTGCTCCTGTATTATATATATATATATATATATATATATATATATATATATATATATATATATATATATATATATATGTTGTATTTGAGGTTTTCGCGGATAGATACCTGTGTTGTATTGTTTTCTCGGGGATTCCGCGTTGATGCTGAGGGTTGGCTCTGAAAAGAACCGGATTCTCGACGTTTCGGCGAACTAACATTCGCCATTCTCAAGAGATATATGCGTCCGTGCGGGTCAACCGTTAGACGCATACTGAGAGCTCGTTCGTGCGATGCGACTACTTATAGCTGTCTAGCTTCGGGTCATGCGCGTTGTGTGCGGTGCTTCGGTTCGGTTGTTTGTTTGTCTTGTTGGTCGTACATGAGTCTGGGGTGTCTGGGATTGCATTTTGAGGGTGGATATGATCGGTCGCCATGCTGGGGGCAGTCTCAAGGAATCGTCTCTCGTGTTCATGCAGTAGTCTCGTTTTTCTATCTCTATGGCTTCTCTGTATACTCGTGACATTTCATGGCTAATCTGTGCAACAGTCCTTGAATTTCTAAAGTCCATCCAGTGACCGGTGTTTGTGTGTTGGACAAGTGCCGATGAAACTTTGTCTCTGTGTCTGGTTGAAACTACATGTTCTTGAATCCTAGCAGATATTTTTCTATTGGTACGTCCAATGTAGGTTTGTTCACATGTTCCGCAAGGTATTTCGTAAATTCCATGGGATTCTAACGGGATGGTGTCTTTAACACTGCGTAGCATGGAGGATATTTTCTGGTTAGGTTTGAAAATGGTGTCGATGTTGTGTCTTTTAAGTATTCTGGCGATTTTGTCAGTTGATCCATGGACATATGGTAGGTATGCTGTGCTAACGGGTTTCTGGCGCTCTTCAGTTCTTTGGCTACTGTTCTCTGTACGACGGAAAGCTCTGGATATTAAGCTGTTTGGATATCCATTTGAAGAAAGAGCTTCTCGTAAGTTCCTCAATTCTTTCGGTAAGTTAAGCTGGTCGGCTAGTCTTTTGGATCGGGTGGTAAGAGTGTTGACTACAGATGCTAGTTGTTTGGGATGATGGTGCGAAGAAGCGTTCAGATATCTGTCTGTGTGGGTTGGTTTCCGGTACACAGTGTGGCTCAATGTGCCGTCAGGTTTCTTCTGTACCAAAACATCCAAGAAAGGCAGTTGTTGATGCTTTTCTATCTCCATTGTGAATTTAATTTGGTCGTGTTGGGAGTTAAGATGGGTAAGGAATTTGTCCAGCTCTGGTCTGCCGTGGGGCCAGATTACAAATGTGTCGTCAACATATCTTAACCAGAGTGTAGGTTTAAGTGTGGCTGATGAGATTGCCTTTTCCTCAAAATCTGTAAGAAATATGTTGGCTATTACTGGGGATAGAGGTGAACCCATTGGTGCTCCTAGGACTTGTTTGTATATTTGGCCATCGTACCTAAAGTATGTATTCATTAAACAATGTTCTGCCAGATCTGATACATACTTTTCTGGTTTTAATTTTGATCTTATGATGTTTAAGGCCTCAGGGACCGGTACTTTTGTGAATAAAGATACAATGTCAAAGCTCACAAGGAGGTGGCCGGGCTGGAGTTGGTGATTTTTTAGTATGTCTATGAAGTGTTCAGCATTGCGGACATAGGAATCACAATCTTCTGCGTATGGTTGTAAACATTTTGCTAAATGTTTCGCAAGAAGTTGGACCGGTGAACCAATGGAGCTTACTATTGGTCGTAGTGGGGCTCCATCTTTGTGGATCTTTGGTAAACCATATATCTTGGGACACCGTGAAGATTTCTCCCTTGGTATAAGATATTTCATTGATTCCTTGTCCAGCTCTAGCATTGACAAGGAATCAATGAAATATCTTATACCAAGGGAGAAATCTTCACGGTGTCCCAAGATATATGGTTTACCAAAGATCCACAAAGATGGAGCCCCACTACGACCAATAGTAAGCTCCATTGGTTCACCGGTCCAACTTCTTGCGAAACATTTAGCAAAATGTTTACAACCATACGCAGAAGATTGTGATTCCTATGTCCGCAATGCTGAACACTTCATAGACATACTAAAAAATCACCAACTCCAGCCCGGCCACCTCCTTGTGAGCTTTGACATTGTATCTTTATTCACAAAAGTACCGGTCCCTGAGGCCTTAAACATCATAAGATCAAAATTAAAACCAGAAAAGTATGTATCAGATCTGGCAGAACATTGTTTAATGAATACATACTTTAGGTACGATGGCCAAATATACAAACAAGTCCTAGGAGCACCAATGGGTTCACCTCTATCCCCAGTAATAGCCAACATATTTCTTACAGATTTTGAGGAAAAGGCAATCTCATCAGCCACACTTAAACCTACACTCTGGTTAAGATATGTTGACGACACATTTGTAATCTGGCCCCACGGCAGACCAGAGCTGGACAAATTCCTTACCCATCTTAACTCCCAACACGACCAAATTAAATTCACAATGGAGATAGAAAAGCATCAACAACTGCCTTTCTTGGATGTTTTGGTACAGAAGAAACCTGACGGCACATTGAGCCACACTGTGTACCGGAAACCAACCCACACAGACAGATATCTGAACGCTTCTTCGCACCATCATCCCAAACAACTAGCATCTGTAGTCAACACTCTTACCACCCGATCCAAAAGACTAGCCGACCAGCTTAACTTACCGAAAGAATTGAGGAACTTACGAGAAGCTCTTTCTTCAAATGGATATCCAAACAGCTTAATATCCAGAGCTTTCCGTCGTACAGAGAACAGTAGCCAAAGAACTGAAGAGCGCCAGAAACCCGTTAGCACAGCATACCTACCATATGTCCATGGATCAACTGACAAAATCGCCAGAATACTTAAAAGACACAACATCGACACCATTTTCAAACCTAACCAGAAAATATCCTCCATGCTACGCAGTGTTAAAGACACCATCCCGTTAGAATCCCATGGAATTTACGAAATACCTTGCGGAACATGTGAACAAACCTACATTGGACGTACCAATAGAAAAATATCTGCTAGGATTCAAGAACATGTAGTTTCAACCAGACACAGAGACAAAGTTTCATCGGCACTTGTCCAACACACAAACACCGGTCACTGGATGGACTTTAGAAATTCAAGGACTGTTGCACAGATTAGCCATGAAATGTCACGAGTATACAGAGAAGCCATAGAGATAGAAAAACGAGACTACTGCATGAACACGAGAGACGATTCCTTGAGACTGCCCCCAGCATGGCGACCGATCATATCCACCCTCAAAATGCAATCCCAGACACCCCAGACTCATGTACGACCAACAAGACAAACAAACAACCGAACCGAAGCACCGCACACAACGCGCATGACCCGAAGCCAGACAGCTATAAGTAGTCGCATCGCACGAACGAGCTCTCAGTATGCGTCTAACGGTTGACCCGCACGGACGCATATATCTCTTGAGAATGGCGAATGTTAGTTCGCCGAAACGTCGAGAATCCGGTTCTTTTCAGAGCCAACCCTCAGCATCAACGCGGAATCCCCGAGAAAACAATACAACACACATATATATATATATATATATATATATATATATATATATATATATATATATACAAGACTAAAAATCTACAAATATTCTAATGCTCATTCTTTGAAAGGTTCTCCTTTAAAGTTAAACAGTGATTCTAAACAACAACCATCCAATATATAAACAGCGGCCTAAATTACCGAGTTGTTTAGTAACCAAAACCGCGATATTTGTTGTTCACAATTTATCAAATATTTTCTAAAAGTTCACCAAATTAATTTAAGTATCAACATGTATAAAAACTAAATTTTCATCATGTTACAGAAATTACATATTTAGAGAAATATTTGTTAAATTTGTAAGGATTAGTATTACATGCGATGTGGTTTAATTGCAGAATATAAAATAGTGTTTATAAATTGCTTTTTTGTTTAATAATTTTTTTTTCATATAACTAGGGAAAGATCTTTCCGTCTAAATCCGCCTCCCGCCTTCGAACTTGACCTTGACCTACGAACTTGACCGGACATTGACCTTGACCTGACCTTTACGCTGACCTAAGACTTAACCTTGACCTTAACCTTAACCTTGACTTAACCTTGTCCTGGACTTGTTGCGGCGTGGGTATGCATTGCCGTGATCTTAAATTGACTTTCGAAATGATAAGAAACGCTGCGTAATTAGTTTTGTGTTTTTAAATTATCTGTGTACACGCGCAAGTTTAACTGAAACACTGTCAAGTTTATTATTGAAAAATAATAGATAAGAAACGCCACGTAATCAATTTATGAAATGGAGAGATGTAAGTTATTTCAAAAGTGTGTGACAACGAAAAAAAGATTTTTAAAAAGCGCAATATTTAATGCCGTCGTCACCAACTTTTTTATACAGGAAACGAACACGTTACGCGAGTATGGAATGTCTGAGTTACAAAATAGTGAAAACTCTACATACCTATATTCAATTTATGGTGTTATTGTATTATAATAATAATACATTTAAATTTACTTCAATACATTTAAATTCAAATAAAGTGATAAATAAATATATAATTTTGATATTCAATTTTGTGATAAAGAAACAATTAGAATTAATTATAATAACTCATTTAGCATAATTTAAATATTCGATTTGATTTATAATTAGAAAGATTAGTAAAGAAGAAATATTTATCCTGGTATACTGGTAACTCATTTAGACATTCGATTTGTTTTACACATAATCAGAGGGATTAGTTACAAAGAAATATCAACAATTAGTGGGATTAGTGATAAAATGCTTAAACGCAATTTTTGTAAATTTAGTAAAATTATTCCACCCAATCAATTAGACTGAGCTATGAGGGGATCATAAGGCTCGCTACACACGTACTGTGTGGATGTATCCGGAGCAGGCCCGGCACTGGGTGGAGGGGGTGGTGTTGCATAGTCTAGCATGGAAGAGTTCAGACGTGCCGCGTGAGTCCATCCGGCGCCGGGCCGACTCATATTGTCGGGTTGTCACCGGCCGGCCCCCACTGGCCATCCGGCTGCCGGGTACCGGCTCGGCTGTGGTGGGCTATGGAACTGTATTGAAGCTTGCACACATGCCGGTCCGGCAGTCGACCGTCTTCACTTGTCGAGTGGGTGCCCCCAATGTTTTCTTTGTTTTTGTCTTGCGAAGTAACCGCTGATATAGTAACCACATACAAATAACTCTTTCGCGATCCATTTTGTACTGAAGTCAAATAAATACACTGCTCGTAGCTCGACCTCGTGGTCCATCGGGCCGGTTCCGGACAAATCCATCCGGCATGTGTGTAAGGTATTCAACCCGGTGCCGGGCCTGCGCCGGATACATCCACACGGTACGTGTGTAGCGAGCCTTAGAGTCCATGTGAGTGGCTGTAGCGTATTTGACAAACGGGAGACAAACTTTATAGCAGTGTCGTGTGAATATATGGGGCTGTTAGATCCATCGATCATCGATAATAATAGCTGGGGCCTTGATTGCCTAGAAAACAGATTCTCCTACTAAGGTTGTGGGGCTCCCACATAGATCCAGATGGGCATGTCATAATCGCAATTGAGTAAAGTATGATATTCTCAATTTTCTATTATCTCTTTGCTCAAAATCTATAATTAATGATCCACACATTTTATATGAAGAAATAGCTGCGATCGTAAAATAGTTGATATCAGCAAATTTATAAATACATTACAATACAGAAATTACGTTTAAGCATTTTATCACTAATCCCACTAATTGTAGATATTTCTTTGTAATTCACCCCTCTAATTATATGTAATACAAATTGAATGTCTAAAAGAGTTAGTATAAATATTTCTTCATCACTAATGTCTCAAATTATAAAACAAATCGAATATTCAAATTATGCTAAACGAGTTATTATAATTAATTATAATTGTTTCTTTATCACAAAATTGAATATCAAAATAATATATTTATTTATCACTATATTTGAATTTAAATGTATTGTAGTAAATTTAAATGTATTTTTATTATAATACAATAAAACCATAAATTCAATATATGTCGAGTTTTCACTATTTTGCGACTCAGACATTCCATACTCGCGTAACGTTATCATTTCCTGTTGATAAATTTGATGACAACGGTATTTAATATTGCGGTTTTTTTAAATTTTACATCTTTTTTTCCTCGTCACACAGTTTTAAATTATTTTGCATTTCTCCCTTCTAATCGGGTAAGTGATTTTACTACCCTGTGAAAAATTTCAAGGTCAATTTTACTATTTTTACGCCGATGTGTAACACGGAATAATTCCAAGAATTATGACTCATCCAAACAAGTACAAATAAGTTTAAGAAATTTTGTACACACAGGAAATTATTCGGACAATTATGTAAAAACCTTACATTATTTTTCCTTGTCACACACTTTAAAAATACTTTGCATCTCTCCATTTCTTAAATTGATTACGCGGCGTTTCATATCTATTATTTTTCAATAATAAACTTAAAAGTGTTTCAAGGGGAAATACTTTACGTACGACATCCAGGTTTCCCAGGAGAGTGTGGGACTCCCTATCCAGATGGTCGGGATAGGTTTACCCACTAAAAACCCCTCCTCGGTTACATGGAAATCAGTGGCATTGCCTTGAAGCATAATTACGCTGAGATCCACAAATTCTTTCATCATCTTTCATCTTTCATTCTTCATTTGCCTTTCTTCCTCGTCCTTTTTTGGGATTATTTCCTTGATTGCTCCTTCTACGGCATCCTATTTATCCTCGCTTTCTAACATTATCTTTATTATGTTGTTCTTTGTGAGTTGTTTTCCTATTTTGTCTACGGCTTCTTCTCCTATAGTCTGCCACCTATAACACCACAGGACCGTGTGCTCCGGCGTATCTCCGAGACGTTGACCGCAGTATCTGCACTCTTCGCTTGGGACTAATTTGAATCTGAATAGGTAGCTATTAAAACAGCCATGTCCGCTAAGGAACTGGGTAAGGTGGTATCCCACTTATCCGTCTTCCCTTTGAATCCATGGCTTTAGTTCAGGAATTAGTTCCTTCGTTCACTTAGCGATAGTACTATCCTGCGACCATTCTTCTTCCCACTTATTTAGAGTAGCCTCCTTAGTCTTTATTTTTTCTTCTTTTTTGTATCCTGTTTTATCGTAGGTACACTGTAGTACCAGTATATGGATTGGTCTCGTGCCTGCAATCACCTGTATGGCTTTTGTAGATACCGTCCTATAGGCACATGCAATCTTAAGGGCTGCCTTTCGTTGGGTCTTTTCTAGGATTCTTCTATATTTCGTTTTAGTGGCCCACTCACGCCACGCCGCTGTTCAGTAGACGAGTATAGAGTTTAAGACGCTGTATATCACTTTCCTAGATCCCTGTCTTGCACCTCTTGTGTTTGCCATTATTCGTGCCAGTGCGGTTATAGTTCTATTTGCCTTCTCCGTTACTCTTGTGATGTGGGCTCCAATATTCATGTTATATCCAAAGGTGACACCTAGATATTGTAGCGTGGGTTTGTTGCTTATCGTTGTCTCGCCTACTTTTATGGAGATGGTCTTCAGTTTTTTCTTGTCGGCCAGTATTACGGCTTCTGTCTTCTGCGGTGGCACTTGTAGTTTCCTACCTTCTATTCAACTTTGTATCTTTTTATAGCTTGCTCCCGATCTCTTTCCATATTTGCTTTGTTGTCTCCACTCACCACAAGTGCCAGGTCATTTGCGTAACCTATCAGTGTGGCTTCGCATGCCATTAGTCCTCTAAGTATATCATCGTAGAACAGGTTCCAGAGTGTGGGGCCCATTACTGAACCCTTTGGAACCCCGCATGTCATTTCCAGGCTATGCTGTTCACCTACAAGTATTCTGCGGTTACCGAAATAGCTACATATCACTTTCACCAGGTAGGGTGATATCTGCCATTCTTGTAGCGTTATGATGATATCCGGCCAGGAGGCCGAGTTAAAAGCATTTTGTACGTTTAGTTACCAGGTTACGCTTAGTTAGTTTAGTGTTACCAGGGTGACGTATTTTTTATTCGGTTTTTTCCTCTTTTCCTTGACCAGATCCTGCACTAGTTTCACCGCGTCTATGGTGGAGCGCCCTCTCCGAAAACCAAATTGCGTCAGTGCGAGGCCCCCGTTTTCTTCGATCTCGTCTACTAGCCTCTTGTTCAATATTTGTTCATATAGCTTTGCCGCCGTATTTAGTGAGCATACTTACTGCGTTAGGTTTTTCGATAAAGGTAAGCTTCATCACTCTCCATTCTTCTGGGAACATCCCTGTCTTAATTAGTTTTTCTATTGTCGTCTGGAAAAGTTCTGGATTTATCTCGGTGATGCTTTTAATTACTTCTGGTGGTATTCCATCCGGTCCCGCCGCTTTTCCAGCTCGTAGACTCCTTCCAGCTTCTTTTAGTTCCTCTAATGTTACATCCGGATTTTTTTCGGGTGCAATTGTAAGTGTAGGCCGTATCCTCCTTGAGTGGTTCGGAAAGAGACTTCTTGCTATTGCTAGCTGCTCATCATCTGTTAGGGTTATTGTTCTTCGGATTCCTATTTTCCTCGTAACAATTTTGTAGCCCATCCCCCATTTGTCATTGTCTATTTCCTGATATAGTGCGATCCATGCTTTCTTGTTTGCTACTTTTATCAGCTTTTTAAGAGTTCTTCGCTCTTCCGTGTAATTCTCTTTCAAATACGCTTTCCTATTTTCCCTAGTGAGTGCTCTATTGGCCTTACAGCATTTGGTTCTTTGGTCGGCAATTTCTGTATTTCACCAGTGTGCCGCTTTCCTTGTGTGTTTCTGTTGTTTATTTTTTAGGATCTTATTGCATGCCTCGTCAATGCTCTATGTTAAATCTTTGACCGTGTGCCTATAGTTCGGTTGTTGTGTCAGCAGTTTTATCCTCGAGACTAGTTGATCAGCTTTTTCCCTTTTAAATATCAAGTCTTTCCTAGTGATACATTTCTTTTGGTCTGTTTTATTTTTCCCAATTACTATATGTATATTTCGATGGTCGCTAAGGTTTTCTTCATCGCTCACTGCCCAGTTCTTGATGTGTTTTTTCAGGTTATTTGTGCAAATCAATACATCAATATAGGAGGTTCCTTTGCTTCTGAATGTCGGAGTGTCGCCGGTGTTTAGGATTACATAGTCCTTCCCACTGATCCATTCTGATAATACATTTCCTCTTCTATCTTCTACCGGGGAGCCCCAGCTGTGCGCCTTCGCGTTGAAATCTCCACCAATTAGGATGGCTTTTTGGTGTTGTCTAGTGTCTCTGTCAAAGGCTGTCAGGTATCGTTCGAATTTTTCTAGATTTAGCGCGGGTGAAATGTAACATGCATAGAATACAATGTTCTGGCATTCAATCCATACAAATCCGTCTCCGTATTCCGTCTTATAGATTTTTATCCTATTATGGGCTATATATATATATATATATATATATATATATATATATATATATGTTTCTTGTAAACAAAGTATATTTTTTTACGTATAAGTATACTTATCATATGTTGGATGGGTTCTGAGACCACTGCGATGTCGAAATTGTCTTCAGCGCATTTCTGCCTTAGCAGGTCCATCGCTCTTTTTCGCCTGCCAAGGTTTGTTTGAAGTATTGCGTAATTATCCATTTGCGATAGAGTGTTCCCTCCTCCTCGACTTTGCCAGAGACTTTCTGAATGCTGGCTTTCTGAATGCATTTTCCGGTTCCTGCACGGTGCCCCTCCTCTTGGCATAGGGGGCATCTTGCATTTCCTATGCAATCCTTTTTCGTATGGCTAGGTCAAGGTTAAGTCAAAGTTGTAGGTCTAGGTCAAGACCAGGTCAAAGTCAATGTCAAGTCTGGGTCAAGGTCATAGTCGGGTCAAGGCCAAGTCAAGGTCAAGGTCAAAGTCGAAGGCGGGAGGTGGAGTTAGATCGAAGGATTTTGCCCCACGCATATGCGAAAAGTATGCAGGGAAAAATTTAAAAACTGCTGAATATGGAGAACGAAAGGTATTAATTATATTCTTTAAAAGAGATGAAAGACGGCAAAGGGATGTTGATGATGCTCACCTCAGCATCTAAATGGCAAGTGTCAATGCAGCGATTTTTCGACGAAAAAAGAAGAAGAATATATTAGACTATCTAATAATGATTACAATCTTTATAGTAGAAAGTACAACTGGCTAATGACCAGGGGACTTTCTGCCATATGACTATCTTTTAACTAAACTTCTATGAGCCGTTTATTTTCAAATATATTTAAAATCTTTAGTGATTTTAAATATCTTAGTTCACCACAATTTTCTTCAAAACGAAAGATATGTAAAAAAGAGAAATGTGTATATTAAAATACTAACCTTTTTTGGAAAATGGACTTTCAAAATAGGCGGCTTATATGATCCCAAGACAATGCACCTAGCTTTTCTTCTGGTCTTATTGGGTGTCTAACTAGTCCATGTTTGCTTTTTTAGGTCCTTCTAAATCAGAGCTAAAAAAATTGAACTGAAATATAAACAAAAAAAACGTTTTTTTTAATGTTAGAAATGATAGTAGCTTATGATACAAGTGTGTGAAGAAGGGCTTTTGTGGCGAGTGTTTTAATCGCAATGAGTACACAAAAGCTTTTCACGAACGTGTTTCATACTTTTTTTTATCTACGAAGCATGTTAAAATACTAGGTTAGGGTTAGGTTAAGTTATATTACAGCCAGACTGAGAGGCCGAGACTTTAAAATATGAAATATTTATTCAATTTTAATATACGTCAGAAAATTTATTTTTTCTACATGTTTTTTTTCTGTTTTTTATTCGCTTAAAATTTATTCATCCAATATTCGATTACAAGTATACAAAACTCAACATACAAGTTCTACAATAAATAGCTGGATAAATACAAAATGAATTAATCAATCCAAAATTCGGTTCCTTCGTACAAAATAAATTAGTTCATCCAAAAAAGATTAATTCATCCAGAATAAAATGTAATCATCCAATAATAGTTTTTTTTTCGTAAAACTATACGTAAACTATGATTTTTCCTTACAATAATCGATTGAAACATAAAATAAATTCACCCAAAAAAGGTTTACGTGTACATAAAAAGGTTGTTTAATCCAACCATTTGATTGCTCTTTCCACAAAAAAAACTTGCTTAATATAAAATTTGAACTAGAATCAAATAACTATTAGCTATAATCTATTGTATGTAATAAATTATGTTTTATTTTATATTATATGCTATATATTATATGCTATATGTAATAAGAGTAGCACATGACCAGCCAGATATTGTAGTAATTGATAAGAAACGAAATGAAGCTATTATCATTGAAATTGGAATAACAAGCCAGGATTAGCTGCACAGCGCCGTCGTTTGGATTTTGAGGCCCCTGGCACAAATACAGGCACATTTTATTTTTAATACATACAAGAAACATATGTATAGAAGAAATATAATATAATAATATAGAAGAAAAATAAACTTTATTTTCCTTGCTTTAAATTCAGAAAAATGGGGGCAGTCCCTAAAATGGGGCCCCCAAAGCCTCTATGAGCGCCCCCCTGCCACGTGGGGCGCGCCCACGTGCCCGATCGACCGACGCTAGCAACGCTACTGCAGCTGCAAACTGTTGAGACAACGAAACTGCATAAGTACGACATGCTAGCGAGTGAAATATCAATGCTTCACAAGTGTAAAACCAAGATTATCCCGTATGTGATAACGTGGGACGGGGTGGTTACAACAAGCCACAGCAGATATAACCAGAAAATTGGAATAACATCAACCATCGAAGCTTACATCCAAACTAGAGTGCTGAAGAAGATACTTGAGACTGTGTCGTTTCAGACACGCAGGGGTATACTTGATGGACCTAGCGAGGGCGAAACACCCGAAGCAGCAGTTGAGAGGTTGATGAGAAGAAGCGATACGGTGGCCAATGCGAGTATATAACAATATTAATTGCTAGAAACTACTTCTTAAATAAATTTATTAAACATATAATATGTAATATGTTTAATTTATAATGTGTTGGTTAATTTATTATATAATTTATATTTTTCTGTCCCAATGGAATTTGTTTAAGTGTCGATGGAACTTTGTACAGTTTCAAGAGAATTCCCATTCCAATACTGTGCACATATGTAATTCTTCATAAACCACATATATGAACAGGAAGCTTCTTCCCATTTATTAATGTTCAGAGTCACTTTTCACATTGAAATTTGATATGATTTGTACTCTTTAAAACGATTCCAGTTTTTCAGGTTTTCTTTTGTTTTGTACTCTGAAATATTTATTTCTGATATCCTGTTCGGACTGTCTTTGACTGTTCGGAACGATGTAAAATTGATTAACCATTCAATTCTTCTTTCACAACGGTTGGTGATGATTTAACCCAATGATAGGCTTTTTTGGAAATTTTATTCGTTTATTGGAAGAAATAATTGTATTTTGTATAAAAAAATTGTTTGTAAAGAGCAATCAAATTTTGGATGGATCAACCTTTTTTGTACAGTTAAACCTTTTTTGGGTGAATTTATTTCATTTTGTACAATTCCATCACTTTTTGTAGTAAACCATTATTATTTCTAAGAATAAATCGATTATATGGTGTTTATATTTTATTTTCGACGAAGTAACCTTTTTTTGGACGAAGTAATCGCTTTTTGTATGAATAAACCGAAATTTGTATTTTTCCAGCAGCTTTTTGTAAAAAAAAAACATCTATTTATTATAAGCAAAAAATCCAAGCCTTTTTATTTAATGATTCGAGTTGTTGCCATAGTAACAATAAACAGAAATCTTTTAATAATGAAACTTCATTTGATTTACATTGGACTTCTACGCACCATTACTCTTACACACGCTTATAATAATCGCATACTTCATATACAATAATTTACTTATTAATGTGTTCATTTTGATGTGTAAAATATTTTATTAATTCAATAATACGAAAGCGGCCATTGTGACTCAGTCTTTGCAGCGGCTCACAGCCACGTTATTAACACTGCGACTGAGAGCACTTCTCTTGTTATACATCGTATTAAGGGAACTTTTTTTGTTTGATTTGACACCAAATTTCATAGCAAGTTAGAGTGCCTAATCGGCAACCATCGGGATGTTCACAATATAGGGCAAATCTACGATTCTTGTGTATTTGTTTCGATTCAAGGCCCCTGAGGCGTTTTGAATTAATAGAGATGGCTTGAAGTGGCCTCTATCTCCTCACTTCTTACTGAATTGTAAAAATCTCTTTTTACAATTCAGTTTACTACTTATCGCCGCATATCGTCATCGGTTATCGTTTTTATTTATTTAAGAGTAGATGTTTTCATGAATTTTAGAATGTTTAAATAAATTTAGTTAAATTTAATTTAGTTAATAATAAGTTTAGTTTGAGTTTTAGATGAAATTATTATTTTTTAGATATTAGTTCAGTTTATTATTTCAGGTTTAAGTTATTTGTTTGACAATTGTTTGAGTTAACGGCAATTTTATATTATTGTCTTTGAAAAATTCAGTTAAGTTTAATTGTTAAATTATGCCGTTATGACACGATGACTATAAATGTCAGTGTCATCGGCGAAGTATGCCAAGTTGATCTCTCTCTAATATTAAAATATCATTTATCCCGTAATTATCGACCGCAGTCCTGGTGTGGTTCGAGAGACCACCCACTCTTTTGCATGCATTTTTTAAATTAAAATTCAAGTGTAATAAAAAGCTAATAATAATATAAACATATATATTATATATGAAATTAAAATTATAATGCAACATGCAATTCAATCCATACTTTACATATTTCTCAAGAAATCTACGCAATCCGGATTAAAGCACATAAAGCAACCATTCGTAGTTTTTTCTTTTTTAGCGTCCCAAATGATAGATTGTATTTTTTTCATGTTTATAAATAACCATGAAATGGTTTAGGAGCTGATTGACAAACTATTTGCTATGTTTCCATTGATTAGGTATTAGGTTTCCATTGATTAGGTATTAGAGTGTCTCAAACTACTCACTGAACTTCAAGGAGAGCATTCCAAGTGCATTTAAAATTGAAATTTAAGCCTTTGCAATGCCTTTTTTCCTAAACTACAAAAGACAGAACGATATTTCTTTTTCTTTTTTAGCTTTTGGAAATAATACAGTTACATAATTTTTAATAACGTTTTGAATAATGGTACGTTTATTAGTCATTTTTTTTTATAAAAAACTCAACTCATATATAATTTTTAGCAGTTTGAGTTTTCAAATTTCATTATTTCTGTGTGTTGCCACCATAACAGTGGAACAAGCAATAAAAATCATCCGAATCTATTTTGTAGTTATTCTAGTTATCACAAAAATACGTGGTATGCGCTGTTTAATTCAGAATTTTGTGTGGCATTATAATAAGCAATAAACAAATTTATTTATTTTTTGTAAAATCTCTTAAATCACACGCAAAATCAAACAAAAATTTATACGCAATAAATCTTCAATATTTGTTACGGTCTCACAGACCGTAAGTCAGTAGTTACTGGTTAAATGTATTGAAAAAGAACCAATTCCAAAATAGATTCCTGAGGTACATCAGCCTTAAAACGTCTTTTATTGTAGTTATGTTTAAACCAATTTTTATTATCTTATTGTCACCGTGAGATTGCTAACGGTCTCGTTGCTAGGTTAGACTGTTGTCATAGCGGATCTGGTTCATTTTGCCAACGTCCAATACAGTGATCTGACCAGAATCTTAATATCTCTACTTCGACAAATGGAATCAACTGATACCACTAGTCAAAATTATACTTTTTTTCCTCCCTCTTAGAATTATGCATAATTTTTATAGATTTGATGTTACTGAATCCAATAATGGTAATAAATAGTAGTTTATGATACAAGTGCGTGAAGAAGATTAAACATTAAACAACTCATTCCGATTAACCTACTCGCCTTCGGCCCGTGCTTTAAACTTCGCAACTCATGCACAAAAGCCTTTCACACACGTGTGTCATACATTATTTTATCTACGGTGCATTTTAAAATACTGTTCAATCTACAAAAAAATAATTGTTTCTTACCGATAATATTGTAAAAATTGTAATTTTGACAGACAACATACTTCAAATAACTGACACAATAACGTTAGAACGTTCAGCGCCTCCGTGAAAAAAAAAATGCTGACTAGTAGAAACGCGCAGTAACGGGAACACTATTTGGTCGTTGTCGACGAGTAGGTAAATAGGTTTGAATTTTCCCGCCTGCACCGAATTTTGAATTTTCCAGTGCACAGTGCAGGAACAAGAAATGAGGCGGTCGGATGTGTGAAACCGGATTTGGGAAAACAGGAAGTATAAACAGGAAGTGGGAATCGGAAACGGAAGTCGAAACCGGAAACGGATGTCGAAACCACACCTCACACCCGGCGTGCGGTTACATAGACTTGACACGTGGGACTACATAGACCTTACACCCAGCCTGGGGTTACATATACCTAGCATTAATTTTCTGCATTCTACATGACTTGTATACTTTTACACACAATTATAATAATGGCATCTTTTATATACAATATTGTATTATTTAATAATGTTCATTTTGGTGTGTGTTTTTTTTATTGACCCCAAATTTTTCTTACAATTTGACCCTGGGGACATTTGGCAAGTTGTTATATTTTATTTACAGGTAACATGTGAATACTACTCCCATTGGTGTAGCATCCTAACAATATTATGTGTTCTGATTTTTTGACTATTAGGTTTGTGTAGGTGATGGTGTCGCAAAGTCCTGGGGGTGTGTTCTTTTTAGTCTTCTGGCAGTCCTGTTGCTGTACAGTGCTTTGGCTAGTTGGTTGGGTTGGTTTATTATTCTTGATTTGTATCTGTTTGTTAGACGCTGGATTTTCTCTTTTACGGTGGGAATTTGTAAATCCTTCCGTATCTTTTCATTTTTTAAGTACGATGGCGCGTGTACTATTGTCCGGAGTAATATTGACTGCATGGCATTTTAGAGATGTGGCATCTCCAAACATCTCCTTTACGTAGACATCTCCTTTACGTAGCGTGAAGGTGATATGGTGACATTTGCAATGATTTACCTTTATACTGTGGTCAGTCAACCATTTTTCAATTAGGTGAGTTAGCTTTTGTAAAATCTTGACTGCTTCCTGTGGGTCTTCGTGTAATGCCAGTATTGCTGTGTCGTCTGCAAATGTGCATGTTGTGCTGTCAGGCAGCGTTGGTATATATCTGCTGTATATAGGGTCTTTAGTATTGGTCCAAGTACGCTTCCTTGTGGCACTACCGCATTTATGCATTGTATGTCAGAAACTGAGTCTTTTACTTTGACGTAGAATGTTCTTCTGCTGAGGTAAGATTTTAATAGTTTGTACATATTTTTAGGGAAATGTTGTTTTAGGGTTTTAAGTAGTCCTAGATGCCAGACTTTGTCGAATGCTTTTTCCATATCTAGAAAAAGTGATGTGCAGTATATTTTATCCTCCAGTGATGCTATAATTTTGTTAATTAGTCAGTGTACCTGCTCAGTAGTGGCGTGTTTGTTTCTGAACCCAAGCTGGTGTTCAGGAATTAGATGTTTGTTGTTGATTGTCTCCTATAATCTTTTAGTATAATTTTTTCTAGCATTTTAGAAAAGATTGGTAGTAGTCAGATAGGTCTGTATGAGGAGGGTTGGTGTATGTCTTTATTTTGTTTAGGCAACATTATGATTTCGGCCAGTTTCCATGTGGTTGGAAAGTATTGGAGTCTAAGTATGGCATTGAATATTATAGTTATCATTCTAATGGTCTTATCAGGTAGCTCTTTAATTACCCTTCCGCTGATTAGGTCAAATCCCGGTGTCTTGTTTGTTTTGAGTGCTGATACTATTTGTTTTATTTCCCCTTGGGTAGTTTTTCTTATTGTGGTGCTTTGTTCTGCATTAGCAGTGTTGTTATTTGTTGATATTGCTGCTCCCGTTGTACTGATGTTTGGCTGGTAGATCTGTTGTAGGTGTTCTACAAATGTTGTAGCTTGTTCTCTCTAAGTCTTTGCCCAGGATCCGTCCGGTTTTTTTGTTGCTGGTGTTAGGGCTACTGCTCTGGTTATTCTTTTAGTTGCCTTTCATAGAGAGTAGTTTGAGTCTTCTTTTGATGTTAGATGAGTGAGGTAATTAGCCATTTTTGTATCAAAGTGTTCCGTATGGTTTTCTTAGTCTCCCTGGTAAGGGGATTAAGGAGAAGTTTGTTTTCGTTTGTTTTATGTTTTTTCCATCGTGCTTTAGCTTTTCTTTTAGTTTTGATTTTTTGTAATATATGGTCTGGAACAGAGGAATTGTTTTTTTATTATTATCTAGTGGTGTGGTGGCTGACCATGCTGCTTCTTGGATTATTTGTGTTAGGTAGTCCACTCCAGTCTCGACGTGTTTTGGTGTTTTTAGCGGGATGTTGCAGTTTAGTTTTTCGTTAATTATTTTATGAATTTTTGCCAGTTTGTGTTATTGTTGCATAGTGCAGGTGTGTTGTAGTTGTTTTGGTTTTTTGAGATACTCTATGAATACGGGTCTGTGGTCGGAGCTCATATCCTTGCTTGAAGATAGTTTGAAGTGCGCTCTGTATAATCCTTTGGTCAATGCAAAATCTAGTAAGTATAGAGTTTTATCTGCAGCGGCTGGCCAGTAAATAGGTTCGCCCGTTGAAAGTGGTGTTAGTGATAGTTCCACTATAACCTATAACCTGTAGTAGTAGTACTATAACCTGTAGTAGTGTATGTTTTGCCCCTGGGAGATTTTTTTTTCGTACCCCAGTGTCCGTGTTCAGCGTTGTAATCACCTGCCACTAAGTATTTGTTTCCTAATGTCTGGAAGAAGTTCTTGTATTGTTCCTGGGTGATTTTATGTTTTGTGGGACAGTATATAGCTGAAAGTTGTATTGTTCCATTTGATGTTTCTAATGCAATTGTGGTTGCTTGGAGGTAGTCGTGATTAGTTGTGCTGTGTAAATAGTGTTGAATGCTATTTTTAATGATGATCGTTCCTCCTTGTGCTTTCCCTGATGTTTCGTGTCGTATATAGTGTAGTTAGGAATTTTTGCGTAGTTTCTATTTGTAAAACGTGATTCAGAGATCATCATGTTATCAATGTCATACATATGTATAAATATTTTAAGTTATTGCAGGCTTTGTTGTAAACCGTTGCATTTCCATACTACTATTTTAGTAGGGCTTTCCATTTTTAGCTGTTGTTGGCGATTTTGGTTAATATTTCTATCATGGAAGTTATTTGATGTGTTTGTTGTTGTAGCAGTGCGGTTTGGTTTGCTAGCATGCTAATTATGTGTTTTGAGTTTTTCATTGATTGGGTTAATAATTGTTTTAGTTCTGTATTTTCATTTGTAATCTGGTAGTTTTGTTGGTTGGATGAGTTTTGATTTAGTAGTGGTGAGTGTAAGGTAGCATGATCTGTGGTAATTTGTGATTAACTTCTATTGGTGGGGTTAAAGGCTTGATTGGAGTATGGTACATGATTTACTGCCGGTGTTTGTGTTTCGATATTAGGTAGGTGGTTGTTGTTCGCTTCCATTGGGAGTAGTTCAGTTCTATTTCTTAACTTAGGGAATAGCTTCTGCTGCAGTTCTTTACGGATGCGGCATCCTTTGTAGCTTGCATGGTGGTTTCCTCGACAGTTGATACATTTTACTTGTTTAATTTTGCCTTGATGAGGACACAGCTCCGTTAGATGGTTTCCAGCACATTTAACGCAAGCTGGTGACCTGTTGCAGTAGTTTTTCGTTTCTCCATACTTTTGGCAACGAAAACATTTTGGTATATCGCGTTTTGATCTCGGCTGTTCAAATCTGATTATCGTATGCTATAATTCATTAATTTCGTATAAATCTTTATTGTTGTCTTTTGGTTCCAGTTCTATGACAAAGAGAGGTAGCGGTTGCTTGGTGTCATATTTGGTTATGTTATGTATAGTTATGACTGTGTGGCCGTACTGTTTTAGTTCGTTGGTGATTTTATCTGTTCTTGTTTTAGGGTGAATACCTCGGAGTATTACTTTATAGCTTTTTCCTCTTTTAATTTGGTAAGTGTGAAAGTTTGCATTTTTACTTTTTAGTTCGTTGACTATTTTTCAAAAATTTTCCGATGATTAGAGCTGTATTGTAATTTGGTTTTCCTTCAGTTGTTTTCGGGTAAAATTGTTTCTACCTGCGTGTTCTTCTAGTAGTTCTGTTAGTGGGTCGATAGTTTGTGCTTGGATGCAGATAGGCGGAGGTTTTACTATTTCCGTTGAGCTGTCGATGTTCATTGTATTGTCGTTCGTTTCTGCTAGGACGCTGTATGTGTTGCTTGTTGGTATTTCGTCTAGCCACATTGCTGTTGAATGTGAATGAGAGTCTTTAGTGATATCTGTAGCTTCTAGGTTAGGGTATATTTTTCTTTTCTTGTTTGCTCCTGTTTTTAGCGTAGATGTCGTTGGAATTGTTGTATTCATTTCGACCTCGTCGTTTATGACACTAATCAAATCTTGTGAGGCATATGTACTTCCTGTTTTGGAAATTTTTAGCTGGATTGATGGCCTTTTCGGCTGATTTTCCATGTTGATGTTGCACTGTCGCAGAACCTACGCAGTAGCTTACTGGTAGTTTCGCGCATCCAATAGTTTTGGGTTTGGACTGTATTGGTGATATCTGTGTTTGTATACAATAGCGTTAAACAAACGTCTGAAAACGTTATAAATAAAAGTGGTCTGTCGGCCGGCTTAGCGCACTGTAGCACGTCTGCTCGCTGCGACGGGTCGAGCGAGACTGGTGTGTGAGTAGATAAATATTTATCATATACTCATTTTTACAATCAATCATGTTTCAAATAAAATGCTTTTTGCTTAAAAATATAATTAATAATTATTAAACAATATTTACAAAAAATAGAATGGTTCCAAAAACAATAAAATCATAAAACAATTGTGACAAGTATGAAATAAAAAAATGAATTTTGAGGGACATAAATTTCACGTCTATACCTATATAAGTATATACCTATATACTTATCCAGAATACATCAAATATATGCAAACACGCGTTAGCGAACTAAAACGAACTATACATTGCCGCAATTGGGACGAAACAATTGAGAATTGTACAAGACATTTGTATTTATTTCGATTTGACACAAAAAAGTGTTTTTTTTCTCTCAAAATTCTAACGTGACAGCAAAAAATTGATAGTAGATCACTCGGTATGTTCAAATCTTCATATTCAGAATATTTTTATAGTAATCTTTCTTTTGTTCTTTTTGTTTCGATTGTACAAGAAACGATACAAGCATTACAAACATTAATACGAATAGCGCAATCAGAACATTATTTTCGACTGTAAACTATTTTATTTAAAATAGTTTAATATTGAATATTTTATTTAAATTAGTGGGGAAATATTCAGAGGTTGAATATTTTCCCTCGGAAATAAGTTATGTGGAACCCTTAATAAACTTATAAATAAATATAAACTTTATCCTACATCTTTAATAATCCATTACATTAATTTATTATTTATTTTTCTTTAGAGGAATATCATCGCGCATGGCAGCTTCAATGTGGTGGTTCTTCATTCTTATCATATCCTCGTCATATACAGCAAATTTAGCCGCTTTCTTAACTATGGATAAAATGGCTCCGTCTATAGATAGCGCTGAATCGTTAGCCAAACAAACAAAAATTAAATATGGAACCGTTGATAGAGGATCCACTCAAATTTTTTTCAAAGAATCGAATTTTTCTACGTATGCTCGCATGTGGACACAAATGGTTTCTGCGAAACCTAGCGTATTTGAAAAAAATAACGCCGAAGGAGTGAAAAAAGTTTTAAATTCTAAGAATCAACAATATGCATTTTTGATGGAAAGCTCTTCTATTGAATACGAAATCGAGAGGAATTGTAGTTTGAAACAAGTTGGAGGTCGATTAGATTCTAAAGGATATGGAATTGCAATGCCCGTTAGTAAGTACTTAATACTAGCATTTAATAAATATGGTGGAGGAGAAAACAAAAACTGAAACTATGTTAAAACAGAAAATATTTTTTATTAATACAAACTTAATTTCTAATATTTGGTATTTTAGATTCTCCCTATAGAAGTGCCATAAACAAAGCTATATTAACAATGCAAGAGGATGGAACTTTAAGTCTACTAAAGAAAAAATGGTGGAAAGAAATGCATGGCGGTGGCGTTTGCGATGTAAAATTTAATTTAAATATTTTTAAATATTTAAATACCTTTTTTAATTTACAGGAAGCAGAAGAAGGCACTGGCTCTTCCGCTGAATTGAAATTAGCTAATGTCGGCGGTGTATTTTTAGTACTTGGAGTTGGTGTTTCCATTGCTATGTTATTTGCAATTATCGATTTTTTGTGGAACGTACATAGAGTGTCAGTAGATCAACGAGTAAGTTATCCAATGATTATACCCATTACATTTCAAAAGCAGTAACCATAAGCAACTGCAACCGCTTTAATCTCTACTCAATTTGTTAATATGCCTTTTACAACAAACCCAAAGATATGTTCGAGGCACTATACTATCAAACTGACTTACCACAATTTGTTAATATGCCTTTTACAACAAACCCAAAGATATGTTCGAGGCACTACACTATCAAACTGACTTACCACACAAAAAACAATAAAACAAATGACATTATGAAATCGTTTTCCACAAAATTTACTTGCTACGATTTCTTTAATTAGCGAGCATTCTGCACCAGAATCGTAGTGAAATTCAAATAGCTCATCAAAATTTTTAAGTGGCTTCTATAATGGATTGACCGCACATAGGTCAACACAATGTTCTCATTTCGCCCCCACATGCCCCGCTCGAAGAATAGCTTACGACGTAGCCGGCTACACTGAAACATACCACCTATCTCACCTTTAGGTGCGTCGGACTGCATGCAGTCTATGGGTTTTCTGCTATCTTTTCCCTTTAAAAGACACTGTCGAATACTTAAATCCTAATTTTTCGCAACTATAACAGTGAACTGTGTGATGAAAAATTTTGACACATTTACCCTCATTATATAATCTCATAATTCCCTCTGCCGTGTTCATTGGGTAAATGGCGACTCTCCGGGTTTTAAATAAAATTAATAATGTCAAATGTCGCCATGTACCCAATTAACACGGCAGAGTAAGTTGTAGTCTGTTTTTACTTTTAATTTTATATTGAGATTAATGATACTGTATGAAGCCAAAATACTGATGAAGTTCATACTGATGAAGCTAAAAGGCAGAAACGTGTCTATAGATGTTCATTATTATTAATTTTATCAGCTTATGGTGTTTTTTAGCAACCCACATGGTCTCTCGGGGCAAGAAATTGCAGGAGGTCAGTTTGTACTTATAATTATAGTAATTTATGTTAAAAGTCAATAGTGAATTGAAACGTAGTAATTTAATAATTTATCTACTTTTATTACAATACAATGATGTGATGAACACGAATATCATAAACGGAATTCTACAGACAGTTACTTCTGGTTGAGCCCACAATTATATTTGCTTGTTGATGTAATTTTTATCTGATAAATTCATTTGATAGTCTTCTATGAATTTCAAAGTTTCTTCGCAGTACTGATAAGACTTTATTAATAATTAAACTTTATTAAACACTAATTATTTATAATTAATGTTATTTTTTCGACCTAAGATACGGAAAATAGGGTTGGAAGCCCTGCTCATGGACCATAACACCATCGTTTAAAACAGCAGACACGAACACAAACTCAAAATCCAGACATGTCTAAGTGAAAATCACCGGTACTCTGGCCAGAGTCTGTTAGCTCAGTGAGCTCGACTGAAAATAATATGTACCAAAGGCCTCCACAACCTCTGGTCCTATCCGGTCCTGGTATCAACTAGGCCAAACCAGTGAAACACAAGCAAACATGAACTGTGCAAGCCAATTCAACTTTACCCCAGGTGGTACACAATCCACCCGTCGACAGACGGCAGCTGGACTATCAGATTCTGGGCCGTCCAGACAAGCAGAGCAGATAATATCTGGTAGATTCACCTATAGGAAGAAAACATTCATCGGAACATTTAACAACAATACTCTAATCTAGACAGGAAAATTACATAATCTTACTTAAGAAATCGACCGACAAAAAATTCTCATCATGGACTATGGAAACTATCGCATCTTCAAGAGCAAAACAAAAAAGGGAAAGGCGCACCAATCCTCGGCATGGCATTTCTCGTACACAAATCTATCATCAACGCTGTCAAAGAAAACACACGCATCAACAATCGACTCATGACCATGCGCATTCATAGCGCCAATAAAATATATATGCCATACATGCACATGCCCCCACCAACATCGACAATAAAAAAACACAGAGAACCAGAGACCGTCGAAAAATTTTGGAACAAACTCGAAAAAACCATAAGCAAAATTCAGCAAAGCGAAATCCTAATGGGAGACCTAACGCACAAGTTGGAAAAGAAAAAAACTTATCGTAAAATTATCGGCAAAAATTCTGCACACCAAAACACTAACACAAACAGCATACATGTGATTGACATGTGCCAATAATTCAATCTTAAAGGTTTATCTAGCCACTTATATATATATATACCAGATTGATAAAGTTGTCTTCTACGCCCACTACAGAATTATCCACGACATTCAAGTCCGAAGAGGTGCGAACATCGACTCAAACCACTACCTCACCCGAGTTAAATCAAAATTCTCTCCGAAGAGAGTGTACCTAAAAAAAACTTGCATTCAATAGTTTGAGACATAAAAAATTCAAGAAACAAAGATCACGGAAGAATGGGGAAAAGAACCGAAAATAACTGGATCGACTTCTGCAACAAATTACCAAGGAATTAATAATACGCAAAGAGACAAACAGAACCATAGGAAAACCAAACGCCAATACATAACCGAACAGCCTACATCAATTGAGGATAACTTTAGGAACTACAACAACATACATTTCTATAGCGCTTTTGCAAATAAAATTAAAGGTTACCCACCACAATTTGACCTTCAAGAAAAAAGATGGAAAATTTGCACTAATCAACCAAGAAAACTGCGAAGAACTGTCAAACTACTATTCCGAGCTCCTTAATTGCCCCGAACCATCCGAACGATTCCCTCACACATCCTCAAGAAACACAAAACGGGACGCTGATCCACCGACACAAGAAGAAATCCGACACCGCATCACAAAACTGAAGATTGGAAAGACATCAGGAGAAGATGGAATAACCGCAGAACTACTGAAAAATCTTGGACCACGATCATTACAGGAAATCACACAGATCATTCAGCAAATTTGTCGAAGTGCACAACTCCCAGATGATTGGAAATGCGCAGTCATGCACCCACTCCAAGAAAAGGAGACAAATCTGATAAGAATAACTACAGAGGAATATCTGCTTGCCTCTTATAACGCACACAAGAACAACCTTATTGGGGAATATCAAGCAGGTTTTAGACCACACAGATCATGCACCTAGTAAATTTTCAACTTGAAATCTATACTAAAAATTTTGATATTTTGATAAAGATACACGAAATCTCCAAACCATCTGCACATTTGTCGACTTCAGGAAAGCTTATGACCAGTGTTCACTGTAAGCTGTGTGCCTGTGCGCGCGCACATAAATTTTAAACAATGCGCACATGAACAATATTCGCGCGCACAAATTTTTTTTCGTGCAGAAAATAAAATTGCACCTGCATATGCATTTCAATATTAAAAAAATGTAATTGATAATCTATTATTGGCAATTGAAATGAACTTTACTTTCGTTTCGAGAAATAAATAACAACATGGCAAAATACGTCATCCTAGAAAGTTGGGGTGGTAAAAACTATGCTTAATCATTTTTGGAAGTGGTGAAAACTGTTATAAATAATAAATGTTATACACAATAAATGAAATTAAAATGGCACATGTTCATACTTTAATTGTTGAAAGCACAGACTTTTCAACAACCAAATGTTTAATTTTATATTTTAAGTTTAGAAAATCTGATCAATATAAAACTGTTTTCGGTGGGATAATCCAATTAAAGTCATGCGATTCCTCTTCAATTTTTTCTCCCATTTTACAATTGTCTAATGCTTGGAAAACGACGGTGTAGCAGAAGTGTAAAATAAGTCTATAGCTTTCCAAGCTGTTAATGAGGTTAGGTGGTTGTCACGATATTTTGCAATAAAACCAATTATTAGAAATTATGAATCATTAATTGAATATTTTAATCAAGATAAAAATGATCCAATTTCCATATTTTGTTTAAAAAAGTTAAACAACATTGAATCTCAAATAAATTTAGCAGTTTTATCTTCAATTTTAGAAGCACATAGTGCTTTAAGACAAATGTTTCAAAACTGTTATCACACATATTTTAATTATCACCCATATATGCTTTTCAATTTGCATGCAAAAGTTAATAAAATCAAGGAAAAATAACTTGGAAACATGGCATAATAGCATGAACAATAAAATAAAGGTGCTTTGAAATAATGGAACTGATCTTTCGATAGAATCATTCAAATCAAACAGTTCTGTACCATTCCCATAAACATATGCAATACATGATTAGAATTACTTAATTTATTATGTAAACATTTGGAAGAAAGGTTTCCAACAGATGAAGTAGAAGATATCTTTTGATGGATGGATGCCCATAATTAAATTATGGTCTAGCGGAAATTGAAAAATTGTTTTAGATAAATCTGTTATAAGCGAACAGTATAACGATTTTAAATATGTAGTGTGGGAAAAAATCAAAAATAAACAATTAAAAGATTTTGTAGAAATTTTTACGTTTAGTTTCAATAATGAACAATTTAAAGATCTATCCAAATAACTAGTTATCAGAGGCACTTTTCTAAAACGAAACAAAGAAATCGATTGCAAGAAAACCATATGCTGATGAGAGTAAAATCATATATGAATTAAGGAAACACTGTAAATTTAAGTAAAGTCTACAGAGTGGTTAAAACCAAAAGACAGGAGAGAGAAGTTATAAAATAAATGCCATTAATAAAAAATGTAATCCTTAATTCTAAAATTTTTCTATAATGAGTAATTGTGCATTGTTGTTCTTGTTTGTTTGTTTTGTCAAATGTGTTAATTGAAACATGTATACAAAACAACGTATTTATTAAATTTTCATATTTTCATTTGAATGAGGAAGCCACGCTAACCAGCTAAATTCTGTCTTCACGAACAATTGATTTAACTTGATTTAAGAGTTTTTTCATTGGGTTCCACTGAAATGTATGTAGTTCAAGTGATATGCTGAAAAATCGAGTCAATGCGTATAAGAATGTACAAAATTTTGCTGAATATTAATTATTATTTATTAGTATTGTATTTTTTATTATATTCGTTTTTTTTTAATTGCCGCACAAATTTTTTTATTTTTTTATTAAAAATTTATATTTTTATTTTGGAAAAAACTGCACACACTTAAAAAAGTGCGCACACAGGTCACAAAAATTAGAGGGAACACTGCTTATGACTACATCGACCGACAATCCCTGTTTAATATACAACTTCCAAACACAACTTCCAAAGTAAAATTTAACGGAGAAATCTCAAAACCATTTCCCATCCAGAATGGTGTCCGGCAGGGCGATAGTCTCTCATCGTTACTCTTCAACATCGTTTTAGACAAAGTTATCAAAGCATGGGAACAAGAACTGGAAAATCGAAAAATTTGGATACCCATAAGAGTAGGAAAACTTCAGGATAACATCAATGTCACATGTATAGCCTTCGCTAACGATCTCGCAATTCTTTCCGAAAATGAACAAACAGCAATCCATCAGATCGAAGTCCTAAAAGAAGGTGCCGAGAAAGCTGTACTACAAATTTCCTTTTCGAAAACCGAATTCGTGGCCACAAAACACATCAAAACCCAAAATGTAATAACTATATACAGCACAATAAACAAGGTTAGTCACTTCAAATACTTAGGCGAAATATTTGAACCTAGAGGAACAGAAAGATTAGCAAAAAAGCACGGGAACTCAAAATGCGGAAAGGAAATGGAAAAGTTGCAAGCATCTATAATAATAAATCCATAAATATTAACACAAAAGTCCGACACTACACTGTCATTAAACCTGAAATACGCTACGTCAGCGAGACATTAAACCTTAATTACAAAGGAGACATAGGGAATATCAAGAAGGCTGAAAGAAAAATTTTCCGAAAAATCCTTGGCCCAAAACTAACAGGCGAAGAATATCGTCTACTATCACACACTGTCAGGGAAATATACTCCAACATCGAAACCGATTTCCGCAAACGACGACTGAAATTCTACGGGCACGTTTTGAGACTAGGTGACAATTTATAATATATTTTAGACTTACCAGAGGTTTTCAGATGTCTTGAGAGGGCATCCTTCCTTCCAAACACTTTTACACATTTAGCACAGGAAAACATTTTTAAGCTGGCGACTTGTCGTGACGAGGTTTAGTTAACAACTGATTTAGAACTCTCAGCTCGGTCTTATTTGCCCGCTGGAATGTTTATTATTTTCTTCGCTCGCGCACCGCTGATAAGATAGCAAAATTGTTATAACTGACAAACATCCGGTTGCGCCTAATCGGCAGCATATATCATATATATGCAGTAAATCAAAATAAAAACGAAAAACAAATATAAGAAATTGTTTACACTGGCATACACAAACATCCGGCTATACTTAACTGACTACTGATAAATCAAAATAAAAACGCAGATTATTAAGTTAAACGAAAAAAACAATCGAAAATATATTTTAGATAAATTAAACAATCCCCTATATATTTTAGTTCAGTCTTATCTAGTCTCATGTATCTAGCCCCGTCTATCAAGTCCTATGTATCTAGCCTCGTCTATCTAGTCTCATGTATCCAGCCCGTCTATCTAGTCTTATGTATCTAACCCTGTCTATTATATATACATATATATATATATATATATATATATATATATATATATATATATATATATATATATATATATATATATATATACAAACCAATACCTCGCTTTGCGTCGTGGTTACGTTCCAAAAAAACACGACGCAAATTGAAACGACGCAAAGTGAATTATGATTTTCTATAGCAAACCATGTAAAGATCGAAGATAGGTTCCAGGGTTACGAAAATACTACTTTTTAAAAAGAAAATTGAACAAAGTAAACATTTAAAAAATAAAAATAATATTAAATTTTATTACATAAATACAAAAAACAGAAAATAACAAATTCAATTTAAACAAAATAAAATATTCAATTAATTTATAAAAACAAAATAAAAATTAATCGCTGTTTGATGAGTCCATAGTGGCTGTTGTCGTAAGTCCGCCTTCTTTCACAAAAAAATTGGCCCAATGTTTTAAGCTTTTTTTTTCAATGTAAAATAAATTTCCTTGTAGCAATTGATATTCGTAGCTACCGCCTGGGGACACTTTAAAACTCCTTCCGCTGTCAGGATCGTTTTTAAAAAAAATCTTCATAGCTTCGTCAATCAAACACATCGCTTTGTAAATTTGTTTGGAGGTTAAATTTTGTTCTTCGGAGATTTCTATTGAACGGTCACTGTCATCTTCTTCATTAGCAAATTGCAATTCCAGTTGCAATAGTTCTTCATTAGACAATTATTGGTTGTGCGAGGTTAGCATTTCATTTATGTCAGTCCCCTCCATACCTTCAAAATTCTAGTCTAGCTAAATTAGAAATTTCATGACGAACAGCTGGTGTACCACCAACTTCTGCAGCGAATATTGTGTAACACATTCAGGCCATATTTTGCGCCAAACACCATTCATGCAAGATGGTTTAACCTCCTCCCACGAATCGGAAATAATTTCTATGGCTTTCATAATGTAGATCTTGTTCCACAACTCTAGCATGGTAGGCTTAGCTTGTCCATCAGTCTCACTTAAAAGAAGTTTAAATGTTCGTCGAAGGTAATAACTTTTGAAAGTCGATATTACTCCCTAATCCATCGGCTGAATGACTGTTGTCGTATTAGGCGGCAAAAATACAAATTTCACGTTTTATGACAACTCATAAACATAAACTGGGTGGCCAGGAGCTTTGTCTACTAGGACTACAGCCTCGAAGTTCAAGTTTTTCTTGTTGCAATAAGCTTTAATTTCTGGAATAGCACAAGTTGAAACCCAGTTTTGAAATAATGATGCTGTCATCCATTTTTTTTTGTTTGCTCGCCAGTTGACAGGAAGCAGATTCTTCGAACAACCTTTTTGATTGATAAATGAGAAATGGTTTAAATTTGAAATAACCATTTGCATTACCACCAAGAAGAAGAGTCAGTCTATCATTGCTAGCTTTAAATCCTGGCTATAGATATGAAAATTCTGTTAGGTAGACGTTTCCAAAATAACCCAGTCTCGTCAACATTAAAGACTTGTCGGATCATGGACACCTTCATGGATTAACGCTTTTAACTCTATCGGGTAGGGTTCTGCAGCAATTATATCAGCGCTAGCTGCTTCGCCTTTACGAGCAATGTTGTGCGGATTTGCTCGAACCTTGAATCTCTCAAACCAGCCCTGACTAGCTTCAAATGTTTCATTCTTGTCTGTATTACTACCACTAGCATTATCGTTGGATACTGCTTTACTTTTTGTCATCAAATAAGCTTTTTGCTTTCGTCTCAAGTACTATTTTACTTAATGGTATTCTCTGCGCAACTTAATTTTCAATCCAAATAGAAAGAAAGAACTCCATTTTGATCACCAGAGCACTCCTTGTACGGGTCATCGTTTTAGCATCTAATGATGTTGCAGATTTTGCAGCCTCTCTTATTTTATTCCCATCTCGATCTATAATAGTTCTGACAGTTGTTGCAGCCAGACCAAGAGCCTTTGCTATCCCCACAGCCTTCTCTCCCTTATCAAATCGTCGCAGAATATTTAATATTGTCTCCAAGCTGATAGTTTTTTTTAACTCTATCAGCGCTGCCCTTTCCACACATTTGTCTAAAAAAATTACAAGTGTATGTAAAAGAAATAATATAACTCTGCCAATAAATAAATTTGAAAAATATTTACCTTTTCTGTAACCAGAAACAACCCGTACAAATGTATTATTCTCCTTTAAAAAAAGCACAACACACTAATTGAAACTGAACTCTAAAATTAGCAAAACAAAATGATAATAAAACTGTATTAAAATTGCGTTGATTTTCAGTTAGAAAGGGGAATCCCCGAGTTATGATGGCATGGCGCAATTAGAAACCATAGTCGTGCCATCTTTTAGAAAAAAAATTAAAGACTCGAACTCAAAACATCGCAACTTCGAAAATCTAACGACGCACAGTGAAAATTAGTACTAATTCAGCAGAAACGCAAAACGAAACGACGCAAAGCGAGGTACTGGTGTATATATATATATATATATATATATATATATATATATATATATATATATACATATATATATATACATATAAATATATATATATATATATATATATATATATATATATATATATATATATATATTCGTTTGTTTCCTCGGGGATTCCGCGTTGATATTGAGGTTGGTTCTGAAAAGAATTGGATCCTAAACGTTTCGGCGAAAACCTAACTTAATCTAACATTTGCCATTTTCAAGAGATATATGCGTCCGTGCGAGTTAACCGTAAGACGCATATTGAGAGCTCGTTCGTGGGTTACGACTACTTATAGCTGTCTGGCTTCGGGTCATGTGCGCTGTGTGCAGTGCTTCGGTTCGTTTGTTTGTTTGTCTTGTTGGTCGTATATGTGTCTGGGGTGTCTAGGATTGCCTTTTGAGGGTGGATATGATCGGTAGACATGCTAGGGGGAGTCTCAAGGAATCGTCTCTCGTGTTCACGCTGTAGTCTCGTTTTTCTATCTTCATGTCATAGAGATCCCCCAGCATGGCGACCGATCATATCCACCCTTAAAAAGCAATTCCAGACACCCCAGACACATCTACGACCAACAAAACAAACAAACAACAGCTATAAGTAGTCGCATCCCACGAACGAGCTCCAATGCAGAACCGAAAACAAAAGACAACAACAACAGAAAACAACAAAAGACAAACAACAATAGACAACAACAAAAGACAAACAACAAAAGACAAACCGATAAACAAGACAAAGACGGCGGAAAACGAGCAGACGCTCAAGCCGCACAGTGGGCAAAAATCCCTAAAAGCTGGCCATAATTCGAAAATATTATTATTTTGCAATTAATTTTCTAACTCTGGGGTTTTTGGGGTCGCTGATTACGAATTTGATATTGATTTTTTATAAAACAAAATGGCGGATACAAAATGCGACTGATATTTATGAATATTAATTCCTTTTAAACAAAATTTATTATTGAAGGGTTTTTGGGGTCGCTGATTACGAATCTGATGTTGATTTTCCAAAAAACAAAATGGCAGATACAAAGTGGCGACTAATATTTATGAATTTTAATGACTTAATAAAAACTAACATAAACTAACATAAAATAACCTAAGCTATATAATACTATACAATTATACATAATATACAATAATAACATCCACTTACTATCCACAAAATTACTTTTAGTCCTTTTTATATACAAATATAACAAATTTGTAGTACTTTTTATATACACATAAAGTCACATTAAGTCCTTTTTATATACACATTTTAACAAAAATGAAACACAATATACAAGTATATACAAGTACTCTAATCACTCCCGTACTTAGTCGGTGTCACTGTCACTTCGTCTGCCGATGAATCTTGCACGTTTAAAATTTCAAATGGAGGTTCTATCAACAATTCGATAGCTTCAGGCGACAAGGATCTCATTCTTTTTGCATTGAGTTTTCGCAAGCTTGAAATAAAAGGATCGGACGTACGTATCGGTGCACTTGTTGCAAGATTCCTCTGCCTCTTCAGACATTTGCCTAATAGGCAACATAATTGCTTCTATTATTTGTGGCCCGTGTATTAATATTTTGTGTACACTAGTAGGCATGTAGTACAATGGATACAATTCTACGAAACTTCGCGCCGTTGAAACTGCGTACTCCTCAAACTTTGAAATGTTTACATCAAAGCCACACGAAATAACTTGAAGTTATTACATGGAACCTTTTAATTAAATTTTCGTTTATCTATTTCTATATTATTTTTTCATAAGTACTCATGTCATTAGTACTCCCATATCCCTGTTTTGGGGCATCCACTAAAAGTCCTAACTGGTGCCAAAAACCTGCTGCAATATTTTTTTTAATATTTTGTAAATAATGAAACATCGTTTATGTTAAGAATAGATTAGATCAGAACTGATATAACATATGTTACAGTATTTTTAACGCATTCTACAATGCGGGTTGTTACAAAGGGCAGGCTTCCGGATAGTTCCGGTCTCAATTTTCAGATATGTTTTGTATAAATATGTAACCTACTATTTAGTTATAAAAACAAGACGGGATCTAGCCGGACTTTTTTTAAAACTCTATTTTTATCAGCGTGAAATACTTCAGGTATCTAAAAACCGCAGGCCATTGTCTATAAATTTATAATTTCCACCGTATTTCTCACATATATTTATAATTAGATATTTATTAAAGTACTTACATTCACGAGAAAAATCCATGTCTTTCTATTCAAATTGGTCAATCGATGTAAAAACTATACACTATTAAAAATCTGGTATTTTTGGTCGAGACGTGCACACGTTTTAACTTATAATATCGTCTATGAATGAGAACGAAAAAAAGGTGTTTAGAAACCTGCTCTCAACTAATGTTCTCAAATGATGCTAGGGGTATTACTGTAATCATTTAAATTTTAAAATACCGAAAAAAATATTTTTTTTCTTGCATTATGGCCAGATTTTTGGGATTTTGCCCACTGTGAGCCGCCAGGAAATAAAGGATACCATAGTAGTAACGAGCTCTCAGTATGCGTCTTACGGTTAACCCGCACGGACGCACATATCTCTTGAAAATGGCGAATGTTAGTTCGCCGAAACGTTCAGAATCCGGTTCTTTTAAGAACACACCCTCAACATCAACGCGGAAAACGGAATCCCCGAGAAAACAAACCAACACAAATTTCTTTCCGCAAAAACATCAAATACAACATATATATATATATATATATATATATATATATATATATATATATATATATATATTATTTAATATTATTATTTAATAACAAATAAAATTGACTCTGAAATATCAAAACAAAGTTGAAACTAACTTTGCTTTGTTGATCAACTTACCAAAGTTGCACGGAAGATCCAAGTGGCTGAATGCCGCGCCGCGTGCATTATGGCATATATAAATATAAATATATATATATATATATATATATATATATATATATATATATAGATATACATATATATATATATATATACATATATATCTACATATATATATATATATATATATATATATATATATATATATATATATATATATATATATATATATATATATGTATATATATATGCCATAATGCACACGGCGCGGCATTCAGCCACTTGGATTTTCCGTTCAACTCTGGTAAGTTTCGTAAGTTGATCAACAACGCAAATTAGGGAAATATAGGATCAGATTTACCTATTGCTTATTCTAGTAGAACCTTAAATGATTCTGAAACTAATTACTCAACAGATAGAAAAGGAACTTCTTGCAATAGTCAGGGCAGTTAACTATTTAAGACCCTACCTTTTCGGTAGAACATTTCAAATTGTGTCCGATCATAAACCATTACAATGGCTTATGTCAATTAAAGAACCAAATTCAAAATTAGGTAGATGGCGCTTAAAATTATCAGAGTATGATTATACAATCGTTTATAAGAAAGGAAGTTAAATAAAAATTCAGACTTTCGCGTATTGAATTAAATGTAACTGATGATCTAAGTGAATTTTATATTAAGAATTTTAATGGTACATTTATTGACAACGAACGAAGTGAATCACTCAACTTGGTTCAACAATCAAGTTGTCAATTAGAATGATGTCAATGATGTTAACTTTGTTAACGATATGTATAAAACAAATTTCTTAGCAATGATGTTAACTTTGTTAACGATATGTATAAAACAAATTTCTTAGAAATTATAATCTGTGAAGTTAAGATTCAAATACTAATGTTTAATATTATTAAAAACTTCTAACTCAACAAAAAATATATATTAATAATTATTCAAGGCTTCTTGGTCTATAAAGTTGAATAAAAATTCTTTAATATATTTACTTCGACCAATGTTATTGGTCAGCTAGTACAACAAGCGCCGCATATGGTTTTTCCCCAAAAAAATCTCAATACCTGGTTCAACTATAAATAGAATAATCTCAAATGCGATAATATCAGTCTGCTGTGAAAACACACTGGGTAAGTCGTATTTCATTTTATTTCTAGTTATAATTTGTTGTTAATGATAAAGCCATAATGATGAAGCCAAAAGGCCGAAACGCGTATATGGATGTTCATTAATTAATTGATAATTACTTTTCGTATTTGATCAGGATATTGTTATTTTTTGGGAAAATCACAGGGTTATGTAGAACCCAAAAAAAAAAAAAACTTTCTTAATATAATTCAATGTCAGTCGAGGTTTTTGCCAGTGAAGTAGTTGTTTTTAAGAAAGTTTGTTAAAGAAAGATTATTTATACGTTTTATACGCAATGATGTTAACTTTGTTAACGATATGTATAAAACAAATTTCTTAGAAATTATAATCTGTGAAGTTAAGATTCAAATACTAATGTTTAATATTATTAAAAACTTCTAACTCAACAAAAAATATATATTAATAATGTCAATTAGAAGATTTCGCATTCAGGAAAATAAGACTAAAACTATATACAAACAAAACAAAAAACGCGAAGAGATATTAAGATTAAAAATAAACAAAAACAATAAAAAACTCAAAACAAATATCAAAAGGAAAGTATCCAATCAATTGATCCAAAATTAAAAACAGCTAAAATAAACATCATAACACAGTTGAAAAAAATCACCTGTCTTATATAAAGAGACCGCGAGCTAAAAATCAAAAACCTTTTAACAAATATAATTCAAACATATTAAACTTCCAAAACTTCGAAAATTATTTGACAAATGCGGATAACGATGAAGAAAATAATATAATCGAAAAGGAAGATCATATATTTCACGCACCTAGCACACGTATTCATTAGCACACTGCGTAAGTTCAGATCTAGCAATGTACGCTGGAATGACATGGCACGCTGGAATCGAATAGGACTTTAAAACTAGATTTAGAAGAGTGAAGTTATTACGGGAACAAAACCCGCACAGATATGCACAATATACAAAGGGTTTCACTTATAGAGTGTGTATATATTATTACTATTATTACATCATTTTTCCCATATGGACAGTGTTTGAACTTAAATATCTCATGATGACACAAGTTTCACTTCTTTCCCTTCTTTTTCTTCTCTTCCCAAAATCTCTTCATCCTTTTACTGTGCTCCTGTTTCCTTTGTTCTGTCCACAATGTTCCTCCTATCTTCCTTTCGCTTTCTAAAAATTTGGTATTCTTAATTTTGCTTCTGAATTTTTTCCTGTCTTCTAATCATTTGCTGATTGATCCCCAATTGCTTTTAGTCATTTTCTATTTCATGAAACCAATTTGTTTTTTTGTGGTCGTTTCTGACGCATACAATGCTTCAGGCAATACGACTGTTTTGTAATGTCTGAGTTTAGCCTGCCTTGATTTGCTTTTCTTATAATAATGTGACCATGTAAGTTTGTATACTTTATAGAGTTTTTCCGTTCGTTTAATATTAGAAATCTTGTTTCATCCTCCTATTTGTATATATTCCCCTAAGTATTTAAATTTTTCCACTCTTTGTATATATCCATAAGTCGTATGTATGGTATGTACATTGTTGGTAAGTCGTTCCATGTATTCGGTCTTCTCATAAGATATCTGTAAACCTGTTTTAGCGGCTATTTCATGTAATCGCTCCAGTGCTTCCTTTGCCTCCTGTGTGTTATTGCTGGTTATGTCAACGTTATCTGCAAATGCCAAACATTTAATGATTGTTTTTGTTTCGCGTGTTCTTCCTAGCTGTGTGCCTTTCACTTGTTCCTCCGACTGCTTAACAATTTTGTCTAAGACCATGTTGGACAAAATTGGTGAGAGGCCGTCTCCTTGTCCGACACCTGTGCGTATCTGAAAGGGTGCTAAAATTTCACCCATGAACTTGATCTTAGAGGTGGTGTCCTCTACAAATAAAATTGACTCTGAAATATCAAAACAAAGTTGAAACTAACTTTGCTTTGTTGATCAACTTACCAAACTTACCAAAGTTGAACGGAAAATCCAAGTGGCTGAATGCCGCGCCGCGTGCATTATGGCATATATACATATATATATATATATATATATATATATATATATATATATATATATGCTGACTGCCTGAATGCCGCGCCGCGTGCATTATGGCATATATATATATATGCCATAATGCACGCGGCGCGGCATTCAGCCACTTGGATTTTCCGTTCAACTTTGGTAAGTTTGGTAAGTTGATCAACAAAGCAAAGTTAGTTTCCATATGTACGCGATGCGTATATATATATATATATATATATATATATATATATATATATATATATATATATATATATATATATATATATATATATATATATATATGACATATTGCACGCGGCGCGGCATTCAGCCACTTGGATTTGCCGTTCAACTTTGGTAAGTTTGGTAAGTTGATCAACAAAGCAAAGTTAGTTTCAACTTTGTTTTGATATTTCAGAGTCAATTTTATTTGTAGAGGACATCACCTCTAAGATCAAGTTCATGGGTGAAATTTCAGAACCCTTTCAGATACGCACAGGTGTCAGACAAGGAGCCGTCTCCTCTCACCAACTTTGTCCAACATGGTCTTAGACAAAATTGTTAAGCAGTGGGAGGAACAAGTGAAAGGCACACAGCTAGGAAGAACACGCGAAACAAAAACAATCATTAAATGTTTGGCATTTGCAGATAACGTTGCCATAACCAGCAATAACACACAGGAGGCAAGGAAGCACTGGAGCGATTACATGAAATAGCCGCTAAAACAGGTTTACAGATATCTTATGAGAAGACCGAATACATGGAACGACATACCATACATACGACTGTACGATGTACATACCATACATACGACTTATGGATCTATACAAAGAGTGGAAAAATTTAAGAACTTAGGGGAATATATACAAATAGGAGGATGAAACAAGATTTCTAATATTAAACGAACGGAAAAACTCCAGAAAACATACAAACTTACATGGTCACATTATTATAAGATAAGCATATCAAGGCAGGCTAAACTCAGACATTACAAAACAGTTGTATTGCCTGAAGCATTGTATGCGTCAGAAACGACCACAATTGGAGCATCTGGCATCATAGAAACAGAAAAAATTGAACGCAAAATTCTTAGCAAAATATTTGGAGCAGTACACAGAGATGGGATATGGATGAAAAGACCTACCAAAGAGCTATATGAACACACAGACAGACTCACAGATATCATTAGAAAACGAAGACTAACTTTCTATGGGCACATACAGAGAATGAACAATAGACGACTTAAAAAAAAATCTTTGATGTAGTAAACAGTTCAAGTAGGCAAACAAATTGGTTTCATGAAATAGAAAATGACTAAAAGCAGTTGGCGATCAATCAGCAAATGATAGAAGACAGGAAAAAATTCAGGAGCAAAATTAAGAATACCAAATTTTTAGAAAGCGAAAGGAAGATAGGAACATTGTGGACAGAACAAAGGAAACAGAAGCACAGTCAAAGGAAGAAGAGATTTTAGGAAGAGAAGAAAAATAATGGAAAGAAGTGAAACTTGTGTCATCATGAGATATTCAAGTTCAAACACTGTCCATATGGGCAAAAATGATGTAATAGTAATAATAATATATATACACACTCTATAAGTGAAACCCTTTGTATATTGTGCATATCTGTGCGAGTTTTGTTCCCGTAATAACTTCACTCTTCTAAATCAAGTTTTAGTCTTATTTGATTCCAGCGTTCCATGTCATTCCAGCGTACATTGCTAGATCTGAACTTACGCAGTGTGCTAATGAATACGTGTGCTAGGTGCGTGAAATATATGATCTTCCTTTTCGATTATATTATTTTCTTCATCGTTATCCGCATTTGTTAAATAATTTTCGAAGTTTTGGAAGTTTAATTTTTTGGAAGTTTATATTTGTTAAAAGGTTTTTGATTTTTAGCTCGCGGTCTCTATATAGGACAGGTGATTTTTTCAACTGTGTTATGATGTTTATTTTAGCTGTTTTTAATTTTGGATCAATTGATTGGATAGTTTCCTTTTGATATTTGTTTTTAGTTTTTGATTGTTTTTGTTTATTTTTAACAAATACTACCTCAGGGACTTAAATATCTCTTCGCGTTTTTTGTTTTGTTTGTATATAGATATAGTCTTATTTTCCTGAATGCGAATTCTTCTAATTGACAACTTGGTTCAACAATAAATGATTTACTTCGTTCGTTGACAATAAATGTATCATTAAAATTCTTAATATAAAATTCACTTAGATCATCAGTAACATTTTATCAATACGCGAAAGTCGGCATTTCTATTTAACTTCCTTTCTTCTAAACGATTGTATAATCATACTCTGATAATTTTAAGCTCCATGTAACTAATTTTGAATTTGGTTCTTCAATTGACATAAGCCATTGTAATGGTTTATGATCGGACACAATTTGAAATGTTCTACCGAAAAGGTAGGGTCTAAAATATTTAACTGCCCAGACTATTGCAAGAAGTTCCTTTTCTATCGTTGAGTAATTAGTTTCAGAATCATTTAAGGTTCCACTAGAATAAGCAATAGGTAAATCTGATCCTATATTTCCCTGTGAAAATACTGCACCGATTGCAAAATTTCTCGCATCTGTTGTTAAGACAAATGGTTTGGTAAAATCTGGGTATTGTAACAATTTTTATAATCTGAGTCATTAGTATTAATAATAGTATTTTCTTTATTCGTTTAGTTATTGGTTTGGTTAAACCTGCAATTTTTTTTATAAACTTCCTATAATAACCTAGTAATCCGAGGAAACTTTTAAGTTCCTTGGTAGTTTTAAGAATAGGATACTTTTCAATAGCTTTTATTTTCTCGGGATTAGGTTTAACTCCTAATGGTGTAACAATATGACCTAAATAAGCTACTTCTTTGCATAAAAATTCTGATTTATCAAGCTGAACTTTAAAATTCGATTCTCTAAGTCGATTAAAAACTTCTTTTAAACTATCCATATGCTCTTGCAAACTTACGCTAAAAATAATTATATCATCCATATAAACTAAATATTTTTTTCATTCATCCATTCCACTCTCTGGAATGAAGCGGGTGCGTTTTTTAAACCAAATGGCATTCTTCTAAATTCATAATGACCATTTTCTGTACTAAATGCCGTTTTTTGTATTTCTTCCTTTTCAATTTCAATTTGATGAAAACCGGATGCAAGATCCAAGGTTGTGAAATATTGACATCTCCCTAATTTGTGTAATAAATCATTAATATTTAGTATAGGATAACTATCTCCAATAGTTTTATCATTTAACTTGCGATAGTCTACTACTACTCGCCATTTGCGTTTTACGGACGCATCTAATTTCTTAGGCACTACCCAAATTGGTGAAGACTATGGGCTATACGAGGGCCTAATTTTTTTTTGTTCTAACATTTCCTTAATTTGATTTTCAACCTCTGTTTTATGAATTTCTGGATATCGATAAGTTATAGTGTAAACAGGTATTTCATCAGAAGTTTTAATTCTATGTTTAATTTTATTAGTAAAACTTAATGGGTTATATTCCATATGGAAGACATCAGAATATTCTGATAATAATTTTTTAAAACCGTTTTCTCTTCTACGTTCATATGATCTGATCGAAATTTAGAAAAGTCAAACTTTACCTTTTCATTATCGATCATATTTAATTCAGAATAGTTCCTATCAAAGTTTAATTTTAATTGAATATTTGGGGTAATTAATAAGTTTTCCCCAAGATTAATACTAGCTTTAAATATCTTAAGATTATCTACTCCAAGCAATAAATCGAAGCAAGAGTGAAAAATAAATAAAAAGAGCTTAGTATTTTTTCATAAGTTTTTAAACAAGCTATTTAAATGAACAACCCTAGTTTTCTGACTATGTGTAGTTCCATGTGCGCTGGTAACAGTAAATGGATTATTTTTAATTGTTTTTATAAACAATCTAAACGCTATTTTCGGGTTGACGAAAGAACGAGAACTACCTGTATTTATTAAAATTCTAAGATTATTTTTTGGTTCTACAATAAAGGGTAGTTTACTTACATTAGTATTTAATAGGTTTAAGTATTCAATTCGTCGCTCGAGGCCTTTTCCTCTAAAAAAATATCGTCTGAACTCATAGTATTTAATTTTTCGCGTATATTATTTAAATTTATATTAACAATTTTTTTATTTTGGGAAGGTGAATAAGTTGTCCTAGTTAACTAGGGGGGTTGGTTTATAATGTGCATTCTTATTTGTCCTATTATTAAAATTTGTATTTTTTTTTGATCGCGGACAGGCCAACAAGGACCACGTAAATATCATTTCTTTGTAGGTCCAGTTTCCTTCTTTTTCATCCAGAAGTCTTTCATCCTGGTCGACTGCTCTTCTTTCTCCTTCTCCTCAACAAGAATTTTAAGGCCAATTTTTTTTTCTGTACTCTATTCGGTTTAGACAATCTTCTTCAGTAATTTTGAATTTTAGAAGCTCTTCTTTCATTTGTTTTACATAGCCCCCTTGCCCTTTATAGTTCCATATTTAAAAAAAGAAATGTTTGTTTAATCTTGAGCAATCCATGCGGACCATATCTCCGTAGAACTGAAGTCGCCGTTTTCTGATCATCACTTCAAGGTTTTCAATTTTGCTATAAATTTCTGCATTGGATCTCAGTCTATAACCTTCCTTTGTTTTCCTAGGTCCATAAATCCTTCTTAAAATTCTTCTTTCTATCTTGAGCAAATTCTCCATTCCGGTTATATTTGTAGTTTCCATGCCGTACAAGATGACTGGTCTAACAGCTGTATTAAAATGTCGTAATTTTGCATTGATAGACAGGTTCTTTTTATTGTATATATTTTTTGTAATAATTTGTATTATTAAATCTTTCATTAGAATGGTTATAATTATTTCTTCCAAAATTATTATTTTGTCTATTCGCCTGATATAAAAATGGTTTACTATTAAATGAACTGGGACCTGGTCTCTGAAACGTCTGATAATTATTATTTGGTTTTCTTAGATAAGTAGGACGCTGAATTTGAATTTTTGATTTCTCTTTACTTTCCGCGATTTCAAGCTGAAAATCATTTGTGAGCATATTTAATGACGTATTTAGATCTTGTGGATTTTTAACTCTCATTTGTGAGCCCACAGGATCTCTTAATCTTCTCAATAAAACTGTTAATGCATTATTTTTTAAATACGTACTTAAACAATATATTTCTTACACTAGAGCAGTGATTACTTAGATAAGAAATTTGTAAATTCAGCAGTGTTTGTAATTTATTATAAAAATAAAAACGGGACTCGCTGACGTTCTGTTTTAAATTAGTGATTTCAATGTTCAAACTATAAATATCTCGTTTATCGCTATAAGAATTTAGTAATGCGGTTTTTAAATCTAACCAACTATTAACAACACTAGATAAAATGTTTATAGCAGCTTTACCTTTAACTTTAGAAATTATACTGGCCATTAAGTATTCGTTTTGAAAACCAGAAACATCATTAGTATTATAAAATTTATTAACTAACTTTTCCCAGATTTCAATAAATCTTGATAGTAATTCTTGTTCTCCGTTAAATTCAGGAAACATTTGTAAATATTCTGATCGGAGGGCCATTTCTAAATTTTTATTTTTTAAAATAGGTGAGCGTGAACGTAAACGAATAAGGGGAATTTAAGTTGAATCTGAATTCTGGTACAATCGTAAACTTATTTAACACAAAACAATTTGACCTCTAAAAAATATGTGTACTTACAGTAACACTATCTTGTCCATCAAGTTGATGCTCTCAATTTTTGGACTGGATTGACTTCGAGAACTGGAACCTGGATTGCTCGATTTTTGGAGAGTCCTTGGTCCTCGTTCAATGCTGGATTCTTCCGTTAATCGTTGAGACGAAGGAGACGGTTGTATTTCGATGTTCGCTCGATAATCGCTCCCGGAATATCTTCGCGACTGCGTCAATTATGTTGTTGAAGTCAATCTTGATGTTTTTAAAAAGGTTTAATTTTGCGATAGAGCAACTACACACTAAGAAGTACAGATACAAACTTAAACTTAAAATGGTTAAAATGGTTTTAAACTTAAAATGGAGTAGGGTATTTTATATGAAAAGGGATACGAATAATGATTAACAAAGTATGTGAATAATAATTGATAAAATAATGAGATAAACAACAGGTGTCGTTTTTGCAACTCGGCATTCCCACACATTGTGAGAATAACACGTGCCCTTTCTGCTTACGCCACACAGATATGCACAATTTATAAAGGGTTTCACTTATAGAGTGTATATATATATATATATATATATATATATATATATATATATAGATATATATATATATATTGTTTGTTGTTTTTTTCATTGTTTTATCAATTATTGTTTTGTTTTATCATTCTTTGTTAATCATTATTCGTATCCCTTTTCATATAAAATACCCTACTCCGTTTTAAGTTTAAAACCATTTTAACCATTTTAAATTTAAGTTTGTATCTGTACTTCTTAGTGTAGTCTTAGTGTGTTGCTCTATCGCAAAATTAAACCTTTTTAAAAACATCAAGATTGACTTCAACAACATAATTGACGCAGTCGCGAAGTTATTCCGGAAGCGATTATCGAGCGAACATCGAAATACAACCGTCTCCTTCGTCTCAACGATTAGCGGAAGAATCCAGCATTGAACGAGGACCAAGGACTCTCCAAAAATCGAGCAATCCAGGTTCCAGTTCTCGAAGTCAATCTAGTCCAAAAATTGAGAGCATCAACTTGATGGACAAGATAGTGTTACTATAAGTACACATATTTTTTAGAGGTCAAATTGTTTTGTGATAAATAAGTTTACGATTGTACCAGAATTCAGATTCAACTTAAATTCCCCTTATTCGTTTACGTTCACGCTCACCTATTTTAAAAAATAAAAATTTAGAAATGGCCCTCCGATCAGAATATTTAGAAATGATTCCTGAATTTAACGGAGAACAAGAATTGCTATCAAGATTTATTGAAATCTGGGAAAAGTTAGTTAATAAATTTTATAATACTAATGATGTTTCTGATTTTCAAAACGAATACTTAATGGCCGGTATAAATTCTAAAGTTAAAGGTAAAGCTGCTATAAACATTTCATCTAGTGTTGTTAATAGTTTGTTAGATTTAAAAACCGCATTACTAAATTCTTACAGCGATAAACGTGATATGTATAGTTTGAACATTGAAATCACTAATTTAAAACAGAACGTCAGCGAGTCCCGTTTTCATTTTTATAATAGATTACAAACACTGCTGAATTTACAAATTTCTTATCTAAGTAATCACTGCTCTAGTGTACAAGAAATATATTGTTTAAGTACGTATTTTAAAAATAATGCATTAACAGTTTTATTGAGAAGATTAAGAGAACCTGTGGGCTCACAAATGAGAGTTAAAAATCCACAAGATCTAAATACGGCATTAAATATGCTCACAAAAGATTTTCAGCTTGAAATCGCGGAAAGTAAAGAGAAATCAAAAATTCAAATTCTGCGTCCTACTTATCTAAGAAAACCAAATAATAATTATCAGGCGTTTCAGAGACTTGGTCCCAGTTCATTTAATAGTAAACCATTTTTATATCAGGCGAATAGACAAAATAATAATTTTGGTAGAAATAATTATAACCATTCTAATGAAAGAAATAATAATATAAATTATTACAAAAAATATATACAATAAAAAGAACCTGTCTATCAATGCAAAATTACGACATTTTAATACAGCTGTTAGACCAGTCATCTTGTACGGCATGGAAACTACAAATATAACCGGAATGGAGAATTTGCTCAAGATAGAAAGAAGAATTTTAGGAAGGATTTATGGACCTAGGAAAACACAGGAAGGTTATAGACTGAGATCCAAGGCAGAAATTTATAGTAAAATTGAAAACCTTGAAGTGATGATCAGAAAACGGCGACTTCAGTTCTACGGAGATATGGTCCGCATGGATTGCTCAAGATTAAACAAGCAATTTTTTTTAATCTGGAACTATAAAGGGGAAGGGGGCTATGTAAAACAAATGAAATAAGAGCTTCTAAAATTCAAAATAACTGAAGAAGATTGTCTAAACCGAATAGAGTACAGAAAAAAAATATTTGGCCTCAAAATTCTTGTTGAGGAGAAGGAGAAAGAAGAGCAGTCGACCAAGATGAAAGACTTCTGGATAAAAAAGAAGAAAACTGGACCTACAAAGAAATGATATTTGCGTGGTCCTTGTTGGCCTGTCCGCGATCAAAAAAAAAATACAAATTTTAATAATAGGACAAATTAGAATGCACATTATAAACCAACCCCCATGTTAACTAGGACAACTTATTCACCTTCTCAAAATAGAAATTTTGTTCATATAAATTTAAATAATATACGCGAAGAATTAAATACTATGAGTTTAGACGATATTTTTTTAGAGGAAAAGGCCTCGAGCGACGAATTGAATACTTAAACCTATTAAATACTAATGTAAGTAAACTACCCTTTATTGTAGAGAGAAAAAATAATCTTAGAATGTTAATAGATACAGGTAGTTCTCGTTCTTTGGTCAACCCGAAAATAGCGTTTAAATTGTTTATAAAAACAATTAAAAATAATCCATTTACTGTTTCCAGCGCACACGGAACTACACATAGTCAGAAAATAATAAGTGTTCATTTAAATAGCTTGTTTAAAAACATATGAAAAAATAGCTCTTTTTATTTAGCTTTCACTCTTGCTTCGATTTATTGCTTGGAGTAGATAATCTTAAGATATTTAAAGGTAGTATTAATCTTGGGGAAAACTTATTAATTACCCCAAATATTCAATTAAAATTAAATTTTGATAGAAACTATTCTGAATTAAATATGATCGATAATGAAAAGGTAAAGTTTGACTTTTATAAATTTCGATCAGATCATATGAACGTAGAAGAGAAAACGGTTTTAAAAAATTATTATCAGGATATTCTGATGTCTTCTATATGGAAAATAACCCATTAAGTTTTACTAATAAAATTAAACATAGAATTAAAACTTCTGATGAAATACCTGTTTACACTAAAACTTATCGATATCCAGAAATTCATAAAACAGAGGTTGAAAATCAAATTAAGGAAATGTTAGAACATAAAATAGTCTTCACCATTCGCCCATAGTCTTCACCAATTTGGGTAGTGCCTAAGAAATTAGATGCGTCCGTAAAACGCAAATGGCGAGTAGTAGTAGACTACCGCAAGTTAAATGATAAAACTATTGGAGATAGTTATCCTATACTAAATATTAATGATTTATTACACAAATTAGGGAGATGTCAATATTTCACAACCTTGGATCTTGCATCCGGTTTTCATCAAATTGAAATTGAAAAGGAAGAAAACAAAAAAACGGCATTTAGTACAGAAAATGGTCATTATGAATTTAGAAGAATGCCATTTGGTTTAAAAAACGCACCCGCTACATTCCAGAGAGTGGAATGGATGAATGAAAAAAATGTTTAGTTTATATGGATGATATAATTATTTTTAGGGTAAGTTTGCAAGAGCATATGAAGTTTTTAATCGACTTAGAGAATCGAATTTTAAAGTTCAACTTGATAAATCAGAATTTTTATGCAAAGAAGTAGCTTATTTAGGTCATATTGTTACACCATTAGGAGTTAAACCTAATCCCGAGAAAATAAAAGCTATTCAAAAGTATCCTATTCTTGAAACTACCAAGGAACTTAAAGGTTTCCTCGGATTACTAGGTTATTATAGGAAGTTTATAAAAAAATTTGCAGGTTTAACCAAACCAACAACTAAGCGAATTAAGAAAGATGCTATTATTAATACTAATGACTCAGATTATAAATATTGTTACAATACCCAGATTTTACCAAACCATTTGTCTTAACAACAGATGCGAGAAATTTTGCAATCGGTGCAGTATTTTCATAGGGAAATATAGGATCAGATTTACCTATTGCTTATTCTAGTAGAACCTTAAATGATTCTGAAACTAATTACTCAACGATAGAAAAGGAACTTCTTGCAATAGTCTGGGCAGTTAAATATTTTAGACCCTACCTTTTCGGTAGAACATTTCAAATTGTGTCCGATCATAAACCATTACAATGGCTTATGTCAATTTAAGAACCAAATTCAAAATTAGTTAGATGGCGCTTAAAATTATCAGAGTATGATTATACAATCGTTTAGAAGAAAGGAAGTTAAATAGAAATGCAGACTTTCGCGTATTGAATTAAATGTAACTGATGATCTAAGTGAATTTTATATTAAGAATTTTAATGATACATTTATTGACAACGAACGAAGTAAATCACTTATTAGGAAATTACGAAGGAAATTTACAGGAAAATAAGACTAAAACTATATACAAACAAAACAAAAAACGCGAAGAGATATTTAAGTCCCTGAAGTAGTATTTGTTAAATATAAACAAAAACAATCAAAAACAAAAAACAAATATCAAAGGGAAACTATCCAGTCAATTGATCCAAAATTAAAAACAGCTAAAATAAACATCATAACACAGTTGAAAAAAATCACCTGTCTTATATAAAGAGACCGCGAGCTAAAAATCAAAAACCGTTTAACAAATATAATTCAAACATATTAAACTTCCAAAACTTCGAAAATTATTTAACAAATGCGGATAACGATGAAGAAAATAATATAATCGAAAAGGAAGATCATATATTTCACGCACCTAGCACACGTATTCATTAGCACACTAAGTAAGTTCAGATCTAGCAATGTACGCTGGAATGACATGGCACGCTGGAATCGAATAAAACTTTAAAACTAGATTTAGAAGAGTGAAGTTATTACGGGAACAAAACCCAAAACTATATACATCTTGTCATTTAAAATTAGACAATCGATTTATAATTTATCTTATTACAAAACTGGAATATTATGATAAACCAACATACGAATGTTTATTTAAAACTTTAGCTAATTTGAAAGAATTCTGTATTAAAAATAGAATTAATAAATTAGCAATTCACCTAATACCCACCTGGGTGAATTCCAGCAGATTTCCATTTCACGAAATTTCACGAAAGGCCATTTCACGAAAATTTCAAAAGGAAATACAAAACGTGAAGTTACTAAGAAGTGCCAATCTGGACTGAGACCACTACCTCTCAAAGATCAAAATAAGACTCCACCCTAGAAACACTAGATTACACAGAACCTCCAAAATGGTAAGATTTGACGTAGGACGACTCAAGAACAGTCAAGAACTAAGTCAGAGACTGAACAATACAGACCTAAACAACTGGGATCAACTGAAGGAAACTCTTGTCAAGGCGGCCAATGAACTCGCCCCTCTCGCTAGAAGAAGGAAGCATCCGTGGTGGACTGAAGACTGTGACAATGTAATAGCCCAAAGACAGATAGCATGGATGAAGTGGAATTCTAAAAAGACCAAGGAAAATTGGCATAAATTTTTGGAACAAAGAAAGGTTACACCCAAGATAATTCGAAGAACCAAACGAACCTTCACACAAAACCAACTAACCCAAATCGAAGAGAGCTTTGCTAAGCATAATTCCAGAGATTTCTTTTGGACCTTTAAGCAGGCACTCAGAAAATACGCTCCGCCAAGCCTCCACTTCGGAGACTCACAAGGAAAACTGGCTTATAACGACAAGGACAACTGCCACCTTTTAGCTCAGTACTAAAAATCTACTCAACTGTGACCCACCCAGCGAAGACTTCAACTATATACAAACCACACCAAACCAGGACTCACTTCCCCCTTCATTGGAAGAAGTTGGCCAGATCATTCAACTTCTTAAGAATAATAAGGCAGCTGGAGAGGACTCTATTGTTGCTGAACTGTGGAAAGGTGCTGGAAACAATGCCGTGCGCAAGCTAACCAAGATCATCCAGGACATCTGGGAAACAGAGAAATTACCACCCGATTGGAAATCTGCTCTTATCCATCCACTTCACAAAAAGGGAGATTTTTCTGATGTAAACAACTACCGTGGAATTTCTCTCGTCCCGGTAACATACAAGATTCTCTCGAAGGCATTACAAACAAGGGCAGAAAATCGGTTGGATAGTCAACTGGGAGAATACCAGGGGGGCTTCAGGAAGACCCGATCCTGTGTTGAACAGATCCTTAATCTTACTTGCATACTCCAAACTGTACTTGCATACTCCAAGATGATAAACCGCAAGGTGGTCGCCACCTTTGTTGATTTTAGGAAGGCCTACGATTCCATTGATAGAGAAACGCTTAACAAAGTACTCACAGACTTATCCTAGAAACTTTGACCAACACCCATTCCAAGTTTAAATTTAGAGGCGAGATTTCAGAAAGCTTCGAAATAATAATAAGAGTGAGACAAGGAGATGGACTTTACCCTCGTCTCTTCAACTGTGTCCTTGAGAATGTTATGAGAGAATGGCGCAAGGAACTGAACAATTTGGGTGTTCAGAGTGGTATCTACCTGGGACGTAAGAACTATGGACTGGTTGTAGATTGCCTGGCCTTTGCAGATGACATGGGATTGTTTGCTGATTCTCTTGAGATGGCAACAATGCAGGTAAACTGCCTCAGAAAACAGGCAGCCAAAGTGGCTCTTCAAGTGTCGCTGGAGAGAACAGAATTCTTCACCAACATCAGAGAAGCAAACAGAGAGATGTTATTAGAACAGAGAAACATCAAGAGGACTGAGAAATTTAAGTATCTCGGCGAATGGATTGAACCCAACTTATCAGAAAGAGCATCATTATCCAAGAGAGTCAACAAGTTGGAGCTAGCCTATCGGCTGACTAAGAACACTTACAACAAAAAATGCCTGTCACGCAACCTGAAACTTAAGCACTACACATCAGTCTTACGACCAGAAGCCCTGTATGTCACGGAGTGTCTTTCCTTGAACCGAAGGGGTATAGTGGAGAAATTGGAAATCAGAGAGAGGAGAATCCTCAGGGACATCCTAGGCCCGGTAAAGCAAGATGCGGAATTCCGAAGGCGGCATAAATCTGAGCTCTACGAACATATTGAGATGTTCTCTGACTGTGCAAGGCAAAGAAGGGTAGCTTTCTATGGCCACGTTGCAAGATTGCCTCCAAACCGACTAACCAACCGTCTGTTCACCTTCTGGCAAAACAAGAAGCTTCGTACCACTTGGTTGACAGAGGCCGAGAAGGATATTAAAGATCTGGAAATAACAGATCTCAAAAACAGACAGTCTGTGAGACGCACCCTGAAGGAAGTCCGTGGATTTCAGGAAAAACCTCGAAGGAAAGGTACACCCTGGACAGAAGAGAGAATGGCAAAGAATGGGCAAGGGTTTTTTAAAGCCCAACAGTTGAATAAGCCTGGTCCAAAGTAGGCCTATTCGAAAGAAGAAGAAGAGGAAGAAATTAGCAATACCTAAGTTAGGATGTGGTAAGGACCCATTAAGTTATAAAAACGTAAAAATGATGTTACAATACATATTTAAAGATGTAGATATTATTATTCACATCTATCACGATATAATTAAGCCTGATCATTGCAGTCCAGGTCCCTCATATTCGACACACTGATTATTACCAATAAAATTAGGATTAGCTAAACTACAAAAATCAGATCATACCTTTGTTCACTATTATGACCTGTCTTCATTATATAATGATTTTGACAAATTGAATGTTCAATATAATTCCCTACAATTTGCAATGCAAAATATTACAATATATAAAAGAGAATTTGACGATTATAATAAAATTGTAAATTTCATTCAGAACAGTGATCGTAATAAAATTGTTAATTTAAAGTATCAATCGATAAATAAAATAAGAAATAGAAGAGGACTAATTGATGGTCTTGGAACTATTATTAAAACTATTAGCGGAAATTTAGATGCCAAGGATGGCGAAAGAATCAACGATATTTTAACACATTTAAAAACTAACCAAGGTTATATTAAGAATCAGATGAAAATGGGATACAGCTTAAATACCTAAATTAGGGAAGAATATAATAATACTTTAAAAAGTATTGAACATAATGAATTGTTACTGAAATCCAGAATTTTACAATTAAGTAAGTTATTCAAAACCGAAATAGAATATTATCCCCTAATATTTACGAAAGATTTACTTAATCAATTAAATTTATTATATACTGCTATATTAAATATTCTAGAAGAAATTGAAAATTCGATTTCATTCTGTAAACTAAAGACGTTACATCCAAGTATTATACAACCTAAAGATTTACTAACTGAACTTGAAAAAATATCCACATATTATAATGAACCTAACTACCCTTTCAATTGAAGAGAGAAAATATTTTAGATTTTGAATCAACTATAAAAGTAAATTGTAAAATTGAACCAGCTTGAATTAATTTATTCCTATCTATCCCTATAAATTACGAAAATGAGTTCAAACTTTATTACTTAAACCGTATTCCTACAGAATATGAATCTGCATTGTTTACAATCATACCTAATGTTAAATATTTGTTAAAATCAGTAATTGAAGATAGTATATGGCCTCTAAATCAAATGTGTGCCAAAGGTATTAAATACTATCAATGCCAGAGTTATCTGCTCATGAACCATGAAGCAGAATGTGAAAAGGAAATTATATTAAATGGAAGTAATAATAGATGAATACAAAATTAAAGATACTGCAAAATCATTTAGAAATTATATACTTTATTAATCAGTATCTTGCTGTCTTTCCAAAACAAGAAGCAATACAATGGCAATGTCAACATGAAATTGAGACCAAAAATCTAATTGGAATCTACTTAATTAAACATGAAAAATGTAGAATTCTCTATAAGAAAAAAGAAATTAAATTTCAAGATACTACGTTTGGAAATCCTTTGGTAATTGACTACCCACAACTTCAATTACCCCCGAAAACCAACCTTACTGGATTCAGCATTAACTTAGAGGAATTAAAACTAGAGGACATCCCAACAATGCAACAAGTGCCTATTTTTGATGATGTCCCAAATATCTACATTCCAAGTGTATGGACCATCACCTTGTATATTGCTGGTTCCATCACCTTTGGATATTTCGTCCTGAAATGGATCATCAAAAGACGTCAGCCTCAACAGGGAAATCCAGGAGTTAGGACCACTACCCTTGCTGCCAACCTTCGTCTTCCTGGCGATGCCAAGTTCTAGGGAAGGAGGAGTTACCTACCGTCCACCCTGTATAATTATTAAACTTAATTAAAACCCTGTATAATTATTAAACAGATTATTTGTTTTTTCCTGTTTTTTTTAGGTAAAAACAGGACACTCTTAATTTGTCACCCTTTATATAAACATAATATATGTTGTCGGATTTCGCGTTAATGATGATTTATCGACGTTTCGGAAAACTTACATTCGTCATTCTCAAGAGATGTATACATCCAACCCAGTTAAGCGCCACACATACGGAACGCTTGATCCTGTGTCACATCTAATTCGACTGGAAAAAAGAAATCAATTACTTACTTGAACTTTAAGATTTTATTAAATATGTATCGGATTACCAATCTTGGTCAAATATCGTTTTGTTCTATAATTTTTTGCCATTTTAAAAGTAGTTTTACAGTGCCCCTCTCATATTGGTCCCTATTACGAAAAAAATCTTGTTAATGATTTTCACATCATCTCTTGATGCCAATTTATTATCATTAAGGAAGTTTTGCAATGCAACAAAAGCATGGTACTCGCTTCGTGCAAGATCCTGACCATATGGTGGATGCATCAAAACTTTCCAATTAAGTTCCCGGAGTTTCTGGCGAGTCGCTCTTGACATGTGTGGCCTGGTGTTGTCCTGATGGAACACAACACCTCTCCTGTCAATTTGGGCCATTTCTGGTCAATGCTTCAAACCGACTAGTTTCAAACGGTCCAGTTGCTGACAGTAGAGACTCAAATTTAGTGTTGGGCCATATGGAAGCAACAAATACTAATACGGAGCAACTAATAATAATAAATAATTCCTTTACATTCCCATCAAATGCACAGAAGAACCTTCTTGGCCGTTAGTCCTGGTTATCATCTATGTTTCTCATATACATCTCTTGAGAATGGCGAATGTCAGTTTCCCGACACTTCGATAAATCAGAATCAACCCTCAAATTAACGCGGAATCCAAGAGAAAACAAGTATTGTTTATAATTTTTTTTTATTTATGTTTGCAGATTAGTCATGGAGAAGCTTTCATGTTAGAATTCAAATTTGCTGTCAAAGTATGGATAACAGAAAAGAAAACATCTCCTAGTGTAACTGAGGAATTATCTAATAATGGTGATGATGAGAAATCTACTCTTAATAAGAAAAGCCTTTCCATAGATTTTAATTCATTACAAAGTTTAAATGGAAATAGAAAGGAATCTAAACAGTTTTAATAAAGATATACTTTCTGTTTATTAATATTACTCTAAAAAACTCGAAAGCAATTCTTTGGTAAATTAAATTTAAAAGAGAGGCCTTTATATTTTGCCGCCTCGCGGAATCCTTCAGATAGAAGTACGCATCTCCGTGGTGGAACGACACCGGCTCTACCGAATTCCGTGCTCTCCGATATGCTCGATATGCTCTCCAATATTTCATGAAACCATGTCTATGTACATTATTCCGTCAATACATAACCGTGCCGTCCATGACTGGTTACTGTTGAGGGGAAATGAACTTTAAAAAACTATGTAAACTTAATAGTATATTAAAGAACGAATTCAATAAGCGCGATTTTTCAGCACGAGTCCATGTTTAGAAAACGACGAGCGTAGCTAGGAATTTTCTAATGGACAAGTGGGAAAAACGCCTTATGAACGAGTTTTAATATACTATTTTTTTTTTTGTGGCCTTTTATGCCATTTATAATTAAAAAAATCGATCCGGCCGGATCGATGGAAATTTGGTTGATCCGATCAGGATAATTTTCTGTTATATGTTTTCAGGATAATCGAGAGAGTGTATTATATAGGTAGTTTACACACACACACATTTATATTTAGACAAACAAATAATAATGTAGTACAGTGTAGGTAACTAGTTAAATTTCATAGATAGAATTTTAGTATTTAAACATTTTTACATTTTGTTATAGGTCGACATATAAAGATTGTTGTAAAATTAATTTTCGAGAATTTTCCGATGATTTCTCATGTGATAACATTCATAACTTTTGAGCGGATTATCCTCAAGACTACTTGTTTTCACCATTCGTGAGAATGGTGAAAAAAAGTTTTGCTAGAAATCTTAAAATTTTGAAAATCGCTTCACCCAGCCTATCGCGGTTCTCTAGGTTTTTCTTGATTTCTCCAGAAATCTTCAATTGATTTTACAAAAGTTCACAATTAAAACATGCATAAGGAATTGTGTAAAATTATTCTCTAGGTTAAATTATTCTCTCTCAAATAATTATTGAAATATAGAGGAAATGGCTCAAAAACCGTTGAAGAATTGAAAAATCTGTAATATCATATTTATTTGTTACTTTGCAGTGAAATAACCTCAACAATTATTTTCACCACTTCAATTTCCTTAGATAAATTGAAAATGTCGCGACAAAATTGTTTTCGTCGTTTGTTTTCATTTTTATACATCTTCAAAAACTGCAAATGGTAGTGCAATCATTTTTTCACACTGAAACTACTCAATAAGGCGAAAAAAATCGATGCATACATTGTTAAACAAAAATTCAATGTCCCATTGCGAAATATTGAATTGAAATTTCCGCGATTGTCGAATGCATAAGTCGATATCTAGAAAAAGGTTAAAGATAATTAAGAACGTATTGCAGCTCACGACTGGATCGGTCCGAATTTTGGAAAAAAAGGTGCGCGTTATACCCCGGCAAATACGGTAATTATTTTAAGTATACATTACTTATCGCAAAATCAAATTTGGTTTTGAAAAAACCATGTGTCGCCATGCGCACTCACTTCAACTCACGTATTCAAAGTACCTACTCATGCATTAGCGCGATAATTTTACCAAAAAATTAACATTACCGAATCCGGTGACCGGATCCGGTATATTGGTACCAGATCCGTTAAACGTTTAGTGATGCCGTTCAGTTTTCCGGATTGCAATTCCTAATTCAAGTTCGAAATTGTGGTGAGCACAGAGATATTTGGAAGAAACAATCGTTGCGTCTTTTTATACTGTTTCAATTAATTTTTTTCCGACGCCGTCCCACCATAGATAATTAGAAATCATCAAAAATATATTGTTTAAATTATTATCTTAAATAATTATAAAAATAAATTAAATACACATATCTTAAATATAAAGTTTTATGTATTTATGACGAAGAAGAAAAGCATTGTTTCCTAACATTTTTGCTTTATTGGAAAATTTTAGTACAAGTTAATTAAAATCATTGTTATGATGCATTTAATGTAAATAAAGTTATTATGAATTTTTATTTTTTTATTTTCCCGTTTTTACGTTCACTCTCGGAACACCAGGTTATATATCGATTTAAATGATTTTAACAAAACAATAGATAGATAGATCTTAACTATGTTAGATAGATAGATATCAGCGATCTACTTGGTTTTATTAACACATAAAGAATATATAAATGTATAAGGAATAAAATAATAAGAAATGATTTTCACACACGTCGCGTAAGTGAAATTTGATAATACTCGAAGAAACGTTACTCGTAGATCATCAAGATGTTTTGTTTTGGTCAATCATCATATTGAGTGTACTGCAATATGTAGCGAAATTGATGGCTCCCTAAATGATACAAACTTCTTTATACTTGCCTTCCCTTGATTAACAAATGTACGAGTAGCTCGACATTAATTTTGCAACATAGAACAGTACAGTACCAGCAAAACAGTACACATCAAGCACTACATCGTACTAGAAAAAGCTGTAGGAGAAATAAACGTAGCAATCACCACGGTGTTTGAATCCAGCTGCCCCGTAAAACCCGTGAGCATAAGGATGAAAAATGGTGCAACAAAAATTTGTCTACATTAAAAGTAAAAGTACGTAGGCTTCTCAATAAAGCTAAGCAATACGGAAATTGGCTAGAATACTCCGAGGTGCTCACCACCTACAACAAAGAGTTCAGAACGGCAAAAAGGAAAAACTATAGGACCTTCTGCGAAAATATAGAAACCACCACGGTGGCAGCTAGATTGCACAAAGTACTATCGAGGGATAGAGTGGAAATGAGAACCACTCTTTAGAGACCGGATGGGAGCTATACCAAAGACGAAGAGTAAAGAGCTCTCCTTCTACTAGAAACCAATTTTCCGGTATGTAGAAAATACAAAGAGGCCGAGGGCTTTATGCAACCACGGAGACCAAGTAGGGCTGGCTGGAGGAGGGTTAGCCATTCAAGGCCACAGGTTTGGAGAGATTGGAGAAGTTTCCACCTTCCTAAAAAGGGGAAGGAGAGAATTAATGCTAAATCTTTAGAAGTAGTTTAGCGCTCAGACACATACTGGAGCTATGGAGAAGGGCAAAGATGGTATTCATACTAAAGGTGGGGAAAAAAGACCACTCAACCGCAGTCATTTAGACCCATTAGTCTAACATCTCATGTTAAAGACAATGGAGAAGGTAATTGATAATTACCTTAGACAACTGTGCTGGTAGGTGCACCCCTACACAACTGTCAGCATGCATACAGAGCCGGAAAATCCACAGAGACTGCACTGTATCAGCTCACAAATGAAATAGATGCAGCACTAGACACAAAGGAAGTAGCGATATGTGCCTTCTTAGACATTGAAGGAGCCTTTGACAACACCTCGCATGAAGCTGTCAAATCGGTTCTTGAAAGAAGGAATATAGATAGCATTACCTCAAAGTGGATGGGAGAAATGCTGAGAACCAGAACAGCTGAGGCACAAGTGAGAAAAGACACCACAAAGATCTCCACAACTCGAGGGTGCCCACAGGGAGGTGCGTTATCAACACTGATGTGGAACCTGGTAGTTGACGAACTACTGGCTAGGCTGAATGGCCTAGACATTAAATGTCAAGGTTACGCCGATGACATAGTCATAACAGCAAGCGGGAAGTTTGAGGGAACGCTCTGTGAAATAGATGGTGTCAAATAGTGGGAATGAATCTCAACCCGAGCAAAACCACGGTGATACCATTTACTAGGAAGAGAAGGTTAAACTGCTTACAGCCAATACTGTTAGATGGGAGGGCAGCAGAATACAAACAGGAGATAAAGTATCTGGGTATAACAATAGATAGAAAACTCCTATGGTACAGGCACGCTGAATAAATGATAGGTAAAGCCAAACTGATGCGCTCTGATGGTGTGAAGAAATTTGGTAGGGAAAACGTGGCGTTGTAACCTGTCAGAACCTGTTAGTTGGAACCTGTTAATGTACTCTTAGTGTGCTCGTAAGATGTCTTGATTATCGACACTAACTTGATGTTAACTTGGTGTGGTGGTTCCGTAGAAAACACACGTTAATTTTTATTGTAAGTAGAGCAATAAATAAATATATTGAAGCCTATATATGCTTCAAATAAGTAATTGCCATCCTTCCTATGCTTCCAAAATCTATCATAATCCTTTGGGTAATGGTATTATAGATTATGGGCTCACAGGCATAGTTTTTTTCTTCTCTTTGAAATGAGAAAAAAAGGTTCGACTTTTGTATTACTTTTTTTGTTTAAAAAGCGTTGTTTTTCTTTAGAAGATTAAAATTGTTTAAGTTTAAGGAGAAAAATATAAACTGAGTTAGAAGGAGGCCAAGAGGAATTGGTGAGATTTTGATTTTTTTTCTTTTCTCTATTAGAAGTGTAATAAATATTATAAAAATTGAAGTGACGTAATTAGAAACTAAGTGGCATTCTTCATACAAAATAAAAATTCACTTAGTCCTTAGTGTTGTTTCGGTGGTTCTTGTTTTTATATAGAAAGAAAGTAAAACGAACGGTGAACTGGTTGCTTGTAAAAGAAAGAATTTTTCTTATATTGGAGTATATAATAATTTTATTATAGAATTTTATTTCGATGCAGATGTAGATGTTTCGATGTAGATGATTCGATGTAGATGCAGATGTACATGAAAGATAATATATTTTTGTGTGAATTTATAAATATATTATATTGAACTAAAATTAATATGACATGTTAACTTGCTTAGATATAGTTTAATTTAGATGTGAAATAATAGAAGATTAATTATTTGAAGAAAAATTAAATTTATAAACTATTTCTTTATATAAAAATTTAGTTATTGTGTAGCAGTTTTATATATAAAATTAAAAAACATATGCGGTCAGGGGACCCCTGTCAGGAACGAAGTTCCTCGCGCATTTAACAGAATCGAACAACTTTTTTTTTGAATTATTAATATTAAAATAATGAAATTGAATGTGGAATTTCTGAAAAATATGAATAAACAATCTAAATCTCCATATTCAAACTCACTACAAATACCAACTTATTACAACGGAACACAGCTTGAATATATAAATATATTCAACCATTCCAAATCTTTATAATATACTTAAATCTTTTTAGGACTTTAAAGACGATTTCTAAGAATCACTACAAGTACGAATCACTATAAAGAATTTCTCTTGTACTAGTTTTGACATGCATTTAAGTAATGTGAATTATAAAGTTGCTGTCGAAGAAATGATGCATATATTTGCAGGAGTAAAGTTCTTATAAAAGATTCGAGACGCGTTTCGAGATTTATCTCTCATCAGTGCAGCTTTGCTTTTATTAATCTCGAAAAGTGTCTGCAGATGGCTACTTACTTAAGTTATCGGAAAGACATGACCTTAAAAACAATGTTATTTTTATGGTTTTTGTTGAGTGCCAGTAAGATGGACTGAAAGGTATTAAATAACTGACAAATTTCACATGAGATTTGTTTTGGTAGTCCTAAAAAGACCCAGTAATTGTTATAGAGCCGTATAGAATTGTATAGTTCCGATTGTTTTAAGTTTGTAGGATTATCTATAACGTGGGAAGGTTTTACCAATTCTACCTTTATTTTATTTTTCCTTTTTTCTCCGTCGATACTCTTTTTGACCCTGAGATTGTGATTTCACTATTGCCTCTCTATAATGTATATAAATATAGTAAAAAAAATAATAGCAAACACTGTAATCATATATACGATAAATCTATGTAAACAGTAAGCGATTGCTTCAAATTATAATATTTTAAGAACCTACTTTTCTGAATCAGTATTTTGTATAATTTTTTTTTTTTCTTTTACTTTTTTTCTCTGTCGATACTCTTTTTGACGCTGAGCTCGTGATTTCACTATTGTCTCTCTAAAATGTAAATGCCATAGTGATATAGTGATATCTGTTAGATTGTGTAAAACCGAGTTATTGCATGATCTCCAGACAGTTCATGTATTCTATTTGAAATACTTGATACGACTAGCTAGGTCGTGAAACCATCTGAAATATGTTTCTTTATTTATCTCTTTATTAATAGGTCTGATAATTAAGACACGTAGCTTTATACTATCAGATGACAGCACTTTGGTATGTCTAGAAATGTCGAATCAGTAAGTGAGATATAGTAAATCCCAGTTAAACCAGTTCCTCATAAAATTTCATGAGCTGAGCTGGCATGAGATTTCATGAGCTACACGAATTAGATGAACTTCTTGAACGGCCGACAGATCATGCAATGGCTTAGTTCTAAACAATCTGACTGATTTCACTATATGACCACGACATATATAATTATAGTAAATATCAATCACTTAAAATATATGTAGGTCAAACATTTGTAAACAGTTAGCACTTGTTTCAAATTGTACAGTTTTATTTTTATAAACTTACTTTTTTCAGTATTTTGTATCCTTTATTGACTTTCCATTTCTAAAAATCTAATTAAAATAATGAGTATAATATAAACACTCTCCAATGATTTAAAACAACAACAAAATACGTTTGAACATTTTTTTTCTGTTTAGTTTTAAGGTTATAAACCAGCCACGCTCGTCTGTCACTCTGCCAAAGAAACATACAAAGCACGCGTTATAGAAATATACACTGCGAGAAAGAGAAAGGAAGAGAGAGAGAGAGCGCGGTATAGAAATATACACTGAGACAAAGAGATGGGCAAGTAACGTAACGATAGCCGTGTAACAATAGGCGTGTAACGTTTTCTGCCGAATCGCTCCTACCGAGACCTCCTTAAAGGAACTTCGTTCCAAAAAAAATAACTAAATTGTTATCGTCTCAGAGTGAAACCTGTAGTACAGTACGTAGATCTGTTTTCGAGTATAAGGTCGTTTTTCGGGCGTGTAGTTGGTGTGTTGCACGTGTGCGTGCGGCATTCTCCGATCGTTTCATGTGCTGTGCCATGTCACTTGGAGGGGTGCTCCCTCCCTCTACGTGACATGATATATGTCACGTGTATGTCACTTATATGATATATATATATATATATATATATATATATATATATATATATATATATATATATATATATATATATATATATATATATATATATATATATATATATATATATTACCAGCTATTTCAGCCGCCAATATCCACATTGATTTGGGTAAAGTAGAGTCAAACAACAGCGCTCTAATTTTATGTTGTATTGTTTTATTAAATCTCTCAGCTGTACCATTTAATTCCAGAGTATCTGGTGGTGCATAATCGGCTTCTATCCTTCTTTTTGCCTAATTTCTAAAAATTCACCACCTTTAAACTGTCTAGCGTTATCTGTTCTAACATAACAAACTTTTTCAATTTTACCTAACAAATTTCTAGTTGAAGTTTCAAATTCTGGTCCTACTCCAACACATGTTGAAAGATCAGTACAGCCATCACCAACTTCTCAAACAAGTTTTGAGTTACAATGTTACTTACGTCAACAAGAAGAAAATTTTGAACTTCAAAATAAAGGTTTTGAGTCAATGAAAATTTTAATGCAACATATGATCAAAATATCTGAAAATTTCCTTGCGTCGGAACGACTTCGCATTAGAGGGGCACAAAGTAATATATTAGGTTTTTTACTAATTATTACTTCCAATAACAGAAAGTAAATTTATAGAAAGAGCTGCAAGAGCCAGTCTTGTTGGTTATTCACGCACAGGATATGTACTGTGGGAGCCAACTTCTGGCAAATTCTTAAATTCCAGGCATGTCAAGTTCAATGAAAAATTGGTCTACAAAGATGTTTACGAAACAAATAGTTTAAAAGTAGACGATATTTCAATTAGTGGTAAAACTAATCCTAAAACACCTGATGTAAATAACACAATGACCACAGATTTAGATGAAAAATTACATAAATTAGGCAAACCCAATAAACTTTCTCTGAGAACTTCAAACAGAAGACCAAAGCCTAATGTGGATGAAAATTTCATTTATGCTAAAACAATTGAAAATGTCAATATTTTAGGGGAAGATGATTCTATACATGTAATGCTTGCTCCTATTAACAACGACCCAAATAGCTATAAAGAAGCTATGTTGAGTGAAAACAGCATTGAATGGAAAGAAGCAACAATAGAATAATTGAAATCTATAGATGATAATAAAGTCTATGAATTAGTAGCCACACTTTTAGATGTTAATGTATTAAATTCTAGATTGGTTTACAAAACCAAAATTGGCAGAAACGGAAAAATTATTTATAAGGACAGAGTGGTCGAAACAGGTTTTTTTGGATGAAAATGCGTATGAGTTAAAAGAAACTTATGCACCAATATCAAAACTTCCAGTAATAACGTCAGCACTAGCAATCATTAATAAACATGATTTAGAAGCAAGACGAATGGATGTCAAAACAGCTTTCTTGTATGGTACGTTGGAAAAAGCCATTTTTATGGAAATTCCAGAAGGCTATGACTGCAGTGATGACATTATTATAAAACTATATATATGTATATATATATATATATAAATATATATATATATATTATATATATATATATATATATATATATATATATATATATATATATATATATATATATATATATATGGCCCTATATATATATATATATATATATATATATATATATATATTATATATATATATATATATATATATATTATTATTATTACTATCGTAAATCCCTTTAAAGAGAGCGTGTAAACTTAAACAAAAATTATGTCAACTCAGTCATGCGGCGACGTTCTTCCCAAATCCTCTTCATTCGTGCATTAGTTCTTTCTTCCGTTCGTCCGTCCACTTTTTTCCTGGTATCTTTGGGAGCAGTTCTTTATCAAATTTATGGTGCATTATGGTGTTTCTAAATTTAACCCGATCATTCATGTCGTGTATCGTGATGTTTAGCTGCTTGAGGTCTTCTTCAGTTTCCTGTATCCATTTGGACCTATTTTTACTGTTAAAGGTAATTTTGAAAATTTGTTTCGTAATTCTGTTCTGGTCCATTCTGTATATGTGACCAAAAAATTTAGCTCGTCTCTTTCTGAAAGTGTCAGTGATAGGTTCTACGGTTTTATATATTTCTGACGATGGTCCCTTAATCCATATTCCCTCTTTATTCACCGGCCCTAAAATTTTTCGGAGAATTTTACGTTCTTGTTTCTCTATTTCTTTAATTTTTGAGTGACCATGAATTAATGTTGTTTCTGCGGCATAAAGTGCTTCAGGAAGAACGACTGTTTTGTAGTGTTGCAATTTTGCATTAAGAGATATTGATTTTTTGTTATAATGATTCCAAGTAAGTCGGTAGGCTCTCTGTAATTTTTTTACTCGTTCTTGATTTGCTATTATATTTTCTCCTAAGTATTTAAACTGGGAAACTCTGGATACAGAACCATATTGTGTCTTGATGGGTAGATTGTCGGACGGGAATCGTTCTATATACTGTGTTTTTTCATAAGATATCAGGAGACCAGCCTTTTGTGAAATTTCGTGTAATTTTTCAAGTGCATGCTTTGCATCTTCTCTGGTATTCGATATTATTGCAAGATCATCAGCAAACGCCAAACATTTGATATTAGCTCTATAATATCTTCTCTTACCAATGTGTATTCCCTCTATCTCTTTTTCCCAAGTTCTGATTATTTTTTCCAGGACCAAATTAGAAAGGATGGGTGAAAGTCCATCTCCCTGTCGAACACCCGTATGTATTTCAAAAGGTTGAGAAATTGCTCCACCAAACTTAACCATTGATGTAGTATTAATGAGAATTTGTTGAATTAATGCCCTGGTTTTTCTATCAACTTTGAATTCCTCCAGAATGCTGAAGAGAGTTGGTCTGTCGACGGAGTCGTAGGCTTTTTTAAAATCAACAAAGGTAACCACGGTGTTTCTACAAGATCGTATTTGTAAGATTGTCTTCAGATTCCAAATTTGTTCCGTGCATGAGCATCCTTTACGGAAACCTGCCTGATATTCTCCTATATGTGGGTCTACTTGTGGTTCAAGCCTATTCAAAAGAGCTTTCGAAAGAATTTTGTACGTTACTGGTAGAAGTGAAATGCCTCTATAATTGTTCGGGTCCATTTTATCACCTTTTTTATGAAGCGGGTGTATAAGTGCACATTTCCATTCTGGGGGGATTTGTTCGGTCACCCAAATATCACATATTATATTGTGTATTGTGTGAATGAGGTTGTCGTCAGCCAGTTTCCATAACTCGGCAATGATTCCATCTTCCCCAGGGGCTTTGTCGTTTTTCAATGAATGAATGATGTCAGTTATCTCCTGGAAGGAAGGCGGCACGGAATCTGGATAGGATTCAGATTGTTCAAAAATAAACTTGCTGGATGGGGGGTCACAGTTGAGAAGATTGTTGAAGTACTCAGCTAAAATTTGACAATTCGCATTGGTGTTTGTCTCCATTGAACCATCAGATCGACGAAAGCATAGGCTGGATGGTCGATATCCCGTCAGGTTCTCTTTAAAAATTCTGTAAAAACTCCTAGTATTATTCTTTGTAAATTCTTGTTCTATTTCCTCCATTCTTGTTTTTTCATAGCTACGTCTTTATTTTCTAATTAGTTTTGATGATTGCTTCCGAATGTACAGGAACTCCTGCCATTTGTCTGGCGTTTTGTTGCTATGAAATTTTTTCCAAGCGTTAAGTCTGTCTACTATTGCTTGGTCGCATATACTGTTCCACCATCTGTGCTTACGTTTACGTGGGGGCTGGCCTATCCTCATAGCGTTCCTGAGAACATCCGATAATTCTATCCAGTTTAACGAGTTTGTTTCGTTGATTCCTTGCAAAATAATGTCCCTGTTTATTTTAAAATATTCAGGGTCAGGCTTAATAATTCGTGGTTGTCGTGGTCTTCTCCTGTTGGGTTGGAGTTTAATTTTAATTTGTAACAAATAATGATCAGAATCGAAGAAAACTTTCCTTGTTTTTACATTAAGGACCTCCTTTTGGTTTGTATGAGAGATGGCAACATGGTCGATTTGAAATTCACCCATATTGATGTTGCGTGCTCTCGACGTGCAAAGCTTTTGTCTGGGTTTTCTAAATTGTGTTGACATGATTTTAAGTTGGAAATTTTCACAAAAAGTTATTAGTCTTTCACCATTTTTATTTGTTCTTTTATGTGCTGTGTGAATACCTGTTGTTTTCCTAAATTGTTTCTCTATACCCAACTGGGCGTTAAAATCGCCTAACAGAATCTTGACGTGGTGCGGTGGAATTTGGTTGGTGACCTCTTCTAACTGTTCCCAGAAGGTATCCGATGTTTTAGGATCTTTCTTATTATAGTCGTTTGTGGGAGCGTGTGCGTTGATGAGAGTATACGCTTTGTTTGCCGATTTCAGTGATAGAGTGGAGATGCGTTCCGATGTAGACGTAAAGTCAATGAGTGAGTCTACTATTGATTTGTGGATGGCAAACGCTGTACCAAATTGCCTGGGGCCCGTCCTAATTTTTATAGAGGGTTTCCCTTTGTATATTCGATAATCATCCGTGTCAAAGTGGTATTCATCAAGGAAACGAGTTTCTTGAATTGCAAGGATTTTTATATTAAATTTGTCCATTGTGTTTACAAGCTGTTGTAATTTTACCAACTTTTAGAAGAGTGTTTGAGTTGAGCGTGCCAATAAAGTACTTACGCTTAGCGCGTAGAAGATTCGAGAAGCTCCGATCCTTCTCAACATGACGCTCCTGGTCCCCCGGAATCCGACGACCAGGAGTAATCAGTCTATTGACTGATGCCCGGGCTAGTGGAATTGTACCTTCTGTTATCATCCTGTTTGTTTCAAGTTGAAGTTAAAGATGAGGTGATCAACACGAAGAAGATCACAAGGTTACGACTTGATTGTTGAGATCAAGAAGATGTTCTGACATATATATATATATATATATATATATATATATATATAAATATATATAAATATATATAATATATATATATATATATATATATATATATATATATATATATATATATAAAAAACTAAAGTCTGGAAGCTTAAAAGTCCTTATATGGATTGAGGGTAAGTCCTAAAAGGCGGAACAAAAAATTCACTGAAGAAGCATTAAAACTAGGTTTAGAGAATGATATAAATGAGCCGTGCTTATTTACCTGGAGAAAAGAAGAAAAATGTGCTATTGTAATTTTATGTGTAGATGTTATGACAGCAGCTAGTAACGTGCCAGAAAAATTAGATGAAATTACAAAACATTTCAGTAATGTATTTGAAATAAAAATCTTGGGAGAACAGAAAATTTTCTTGGAATGTAAATTCTCCATAATAGAAGTAAATGTGAAATGTTCATTACTGAATATGCTCATCACCAGAGTATACAGAGAAAATTTCATAGAAATTTAAGATGAAAGAATGTAATGCCCAAGACACACCAATGATAGCTAGACAAGTCAAAAACAGAAACGTTACAAGGATGGAAATCTAGATGATTCAAATATTTTGACTAATGCATCTTATAGGGAGGTTATAGGGAGATTCTTATATCTTGCGGGAGCAACCAGACCAGATATAGCATACGCTGTAAACTTATTGTCTAGAAGACAGAATAGGGCAACAGAAGAGGATTGGATAGAAGTCAAAAGAATTTTCAGATATCTTAGAGGAACAACAAATCTAGGTTTGTATTATGGAGGTAAAACTAGTAATTTAGAAGCTATGAGAGATGATGCTAGCTTAAGAGACCAGGAAAATTCAACTTCAACAAGCGGATACATAATCCAACTGCTTGGGGATACAGTAGCTTGGAGAAGCCAAAAACAGTCTTTTCATGCTACCTCAACCTGTCAAGCTGAGTATCTTGCCATGAGTGAATCCTGTAAAGAAATAATTTTAGCGACTAGAGATATGATAGGCAAGACAATGTATCCAGTCACTATTAGATGTGATAATAAATCAGCCGGTGATTGTACTCAAATAGAGGGAAGTCACAAGTTAAGACTTTGACGACCTAAATCTTATTAAGTCTAATCTTAAAGAAAGAGAGAAATCAGGAGAGAAAAAACCTCAGATGGCTGATTTTGTAAGACTAATGGTGATTTTGTAAAATCCTGTGTTTTGGCGGGTAAAATAAAAATTAAATGGATATGTACTATAGAAAATATCGCAGATATTATGACTAAACCTTTACCCTCGACATTACGTTCTAAATTTAGAAATAGGATAATGAATTTAGAAGAACAACAATAGACGTTAAAATTTTTAGATGCTATAGATGTTAGATAGATGTTATGAAATGTTTAAATAATATGTGTAATCAGTTGATTTCTGATATCTGCAGATAAGGAATAACTATTCTGAGCTGAGTGGAGAGGAGAAATAAGAAGTGAAAATATTTGATGTAATACTTTTGTTTGATGTTAAATTTTATTTTTTTTGTATTAAGTTGGTGTTCATGATCGTAAGACGATTTCAAGTATAAGTTTGAATGCAAATGTTATTTTTTATCAATGTTTCTTATTTGACATTTAGATTTGTATGTGCAAAGGGAGGGAGTGTCAGAAGAGGATGCTTTGCTCATACAGTAGTGCCATCAGTGAGCTACTTAATGTACGACACTAACTTGATCTTAACTTGGTGTGATGGTTCCGTAGAGAATACACGTGCCTTTTTATTGTAAGTAGAGAACACACGTGCCTCTTTATTGTAAAGGTTATGGTCTTATATAACCCCACAGAAAAACCCACAATCCTGCGTTGGATCTACACCATAATAGTGAGATCTGCGATCACGTACGGGACAGTTGCGCGGGAAGTAGAACCAAGCTGGTCTCTATGAAGAAGCAGCTTGAGAAGATTCAAAGACTGACGTGTGTCTGTATTACTCGGGCGATGCCCGACAGCATCATTGAAGCTTCTGCTGGATCTGACTCCGTTGCACCTTTCCTAGCCATTCGAAACGTTCTTTCCTATATTTACCTCCCCTTTTAAAACGCATCCATTTCGTTTTTCCCACGTTTACATTTAGCTCTCTCTTTTTAAAATAACCTCTCAGCCTTTCAATCAACTCCTTCATTTATCCTGCGGTTTTAGCGAACACTACCATATCGTCCGCGTAGGCTAAGCTCCACACTTTCTTTCTCCCTATAACCACGCCTCCAGCTTGACCATCTGTCAACACTTTCTCCATGTTAGCCACATAGAGATTAAAAAGTGTAGGACTCAACGGGCATCCCTGCCTCAGACCCTTTCTTACGTCGAAATACTCAGATTCACACCCATTCACTCTAATCTTACATACTGTTTCCTTATATGACTCTCTTACATTCCTTATCACACTCTCTGAGATTCCCTTTTTTCCCAGGCTACCAACTTCCCTCGATCTACCGAATCACACGCCGCCTGAAGGTCAATGAAAAGAGCAAACAGCCTCCCTCTGCTTATTTCTTGTTCAATTATGTAGCGCAGGGTTACTAAATGTTCTATCGTACTCCGTCCCTATCTGAAACCAGCTTGCATTTCTGGCACTAGATGCTTTTCCTCTATTTCTCTCCTCAACCGCTCGTCCAAGATTTTGGTGAAAATTTTATATGCCGAATTCACTAGCGTAATCCCCCTGTAGTTTCCTACATTTTCCCTATCTCCACTCTTATATATTGGGTGAATTATTCCCTCCTTCCAGCTCTTTGGTGCACTCTTTGCTCCCCTCCATACCAAATTCAATTATTGGGTGATTCTAGTCTTACACTCTTTCGGGATAGCTTTCCGGGCTTCGTTTCCTATGCCGTCATTTGCCGCTTTTTTTTGTTTTAGTGCTGCTATAACCTTTTCCACTTCATCAATCTTTATTTCTTCTTGGCCTAAATCTTAAAAAGCTTGTTCTTCCCTTCCTCTTCTATTCCCTACTCTTTCCTGTGGCTCGACTCCTTCCAACAAAACCATAAAGTGACTTTTCCACTTTTCCATCGGAATGCTGTTTGGAACTCGTTCTTTCCTAGCTCCTCTTTCTTTTAAATACTTCCAGAGCTGTGCTTCTGTTTTGATGTCAAGTATGCGCTGACCTTCTCTTCTCTCTCAATCCTGTTTTTTCTTCGTCTCCAAATCCTTTAATTCGCCTTTCGTCTTTAACCAATCTTCTTTACTACTGGTGCCCTCTCGCCACTTTCTCATAACCTCTCTATAATTTTGTTTCTCCGTCATATATTCTTTGTCTGCCCATGATCTTCCCGGTGATGCTGTTGTGATTTTCTTCTTTACCATTCCTGCCTCCATATTCTCTATAATCTTGTCTATATCTTTTAATTCCTTCCAGTTTATTGCTTCCATTCTAGCCCTATACTTCTCAGTCGCTTCGTTGTCCCATCTGGTAACCCATTTCTCCTCCATAGATGCAATTATTGTATTCGTCTTCAAGCTTATTGCCACTAGCATGTGGTCTGAATCAATTCTCCCTCCTATCTCCATCTCTTTAATTTCTTGCCTTGCCGGGTCATTTGCCACTACCAGATCTATAGTCGATAATCCTCCTGCCCCCACAAATGTGAAATCTCCCTCCCAGTCTTCTTCCACACACCCATTTACGACGTGCCATTGATTTTCCCTTACCCATTCCGCCCACCCTCTCCCTTCTGCATTTCTAACTTTATCCTTGGCTTTCCTTATTATTTCTCTACCTTCACTATCCATTGTGTAGAACTGCTCTTCCCCGATTCCAACATTCCAATCGCCTCCTACCAGTAACTTTGCCATTACCGTTTCTTCTCCATTCATTTTTATTGCCTCTTTAATTACTTCCAGTCCTTTGTTGTTGTATACCGTGGCCACTTGCCACCAGGCTTCTTCTAATTCCACTTCCCTGCACACTACGCCTTCTGCCTCTTCCAGTCTTCTTTCTGACTCTTTGATATTTCTTTTAACTCCTGTTAATATACCCCCCTTTGCGCTTCCATACTTATTCTCTCTGGGCCGGCTGCAATTTCCATCTATAGTCTTTGGGAAGTTTTCCTTTGCAGCTCTCCCATTCTTTTTCCTGCATCCAGGTCTCAACCAATCCAATTATATGAAATTTCTTGAGAAACATTATAATAGATCTGTTATCGCTTTCCAATTTCCTCTTCAGTCCCGCCACATTCCAAAAGAGTATCTTAATATTTTCCGTTAACCGTTCATCATTGTTCTTGTGTCTTCTCGCCATCTCTCTCTCTTTTATTTGAAACAGACTTAGTTTTTTGGCATAATTTTCTGTGACTCCTCTAATGTTACCCAATTTCCATCCACTTCCATCTTCTAATAACCGATCTACACTTTGTGCCCTCTATCTTTTAGCATCTTTGCTTTCTGTCGCAAATCCTTTTGAATTTCCTGTTCTTTCTTAGTAAAATCGTCTTGGATAAAAATATCAGACCCCTTCAGCTTATATTTATTTAGCATTATTTTTCTCTTTACTTCCCAACTTGTCAATTTTGCGACAATTGGCCCTTGGTTCGAACCTTTGTCTCCTATCTTGAACATGCTTCCTACCCCTTCTTTTACTCCAAATCTTGCTTCCACTAACCTCTTAGCGTCTTCTAACCATCTCTCTCCTTTTACCCCATAAATCACAATATTATTTTTTATTTCCTTTCTTTATCTTCTTTCTTCCATTTCTCTCAGTTGTTTTACTTCCTCTCTTAGTGAGTCTTGATCATTCTCCCCACTTCTGACGGAGTTTTCTCTCTCTATTCTGTAGTCGTCCTCCAACTTCTTTATTCTGCCCTTAATATCGGTGTTTTAGTTTCTTATCGCCTTCAATTGTGATATCATTTCCTATTTACACACCCTTTCCTTCTTCTCTACTTCCTTTTGTTCACTCCTAGCCCTTTCCAATTTTTCTTCGAGTTCTTTATTTTCTCTTCTCATTTCTTCTATCTTATTCTGGACGGCTTTAAAATCCTTCCTCATTTCCCGTAGCTCTTCAAAGATCTTCTCCAAAGCTCCTCCGATACCCACGCTCATTCTCTTTTTTCAAAATCCTCTTTTTTGGAACGTTTTTCCAATTGTGTCGGCGACCGACTCAATTTCGCGCACCGATCAAAAGGACTTCTAACCTCACTGTTTGATCTTGGCCTGCTGTCGTGTTCCATTGCCTATGTCTTATTTATTATTTATTTATTTTCACTATGCTACCAAAAAGTTTAAAGATCGTACCCGGTCTCGAGCCCGCGCGCAGTTGTGCTTAAATATTTTTCTCCACTTCTCCGGTTCACTCGCTTATATTCTGCACCTTGTCGTGAAGAGTGCCCCCAGATCGGCGATTGTTACGTTCAGCTAGGAAGGAATAGGAAGAGGTAAAGTGATCGGGAGCATCGACCGAAGCAGCTTCGCTGACAAGATCAAGTAACTGGAAGTACCGAAAGACAAAATGTATTCAATGTATAATGTATTCAAATACAATTTCGGGAAATTATCGGGAAAAACTACAAAACAATGTGTAGTAACCGAATCGAGCGGCGAATCCTCAGCATACCACATAGAGCAAAATACTATCAAGTGCTATATAGATGGTTCGAAGACAAGGAAATGTGCTGGTGCAGGAGTGTTTGGACTTCTTACCAAATACTTTAAATCTATGGAAATCTACCCAAATATCTTCCAAGCAGAAGTACATGTAATCAAGAGATATGCACAATTTACACACCATCAGATACAAACTGGTATGGGACTATGTGGGAAAACTAAACAAGTTCGGGAGAGAAAATAAAGTTACGCCACTCTGGGTACCAGAACACACTGGTATAGAAGAAAACGAAGAAGCCGATCACCTAGCAAACAAGAGATCCAGATCATTTATAGGTTCGTAACCCTTTTGCGATATGAGTATGAACACCACCCACAAAAGTTTAGATGAAGAAATAAGAGAAAAAAAGATGAAAACCGGGAAAGAAATTCCAGGGCTAAGACAATCCATAGTAAGGCTGGGATCTTTTAAACCGAAAAGAACAAAAGCTTGCCTGAAACTAAACAGTAATAAATTTAGAATTCTTACAGGAGTCCTAACGGAACACTGCATACTTAGAAAATACCTCAAGACCCTAGGCCTAGAAGAAGATAACAGATGCAGATTCTGCGGCTCAGCAGAGGAAACCCTCAAACATCTGTTCGAAGACTGAGGAGCACGGCTCCGCAAGAGACAAATGTATCTTGGGGCCACTGCTTGAACGCAGAGGAGTTGCAGTTCTTGGATCCCACCCAGATTCTGAAATTCCAAAAGGCATCAGGACTAGAAGAGGCGCTCTAAATGGCTAAGTATACCAATAATTAGAGGAAGAAGGTGGAGTAAAATAGACTTATGAAGGCCGCAGTAAAAGTCACCACCGAAATTTATAATATACAATCTACAAGTTCGTTATCGTAGCGTAGCCGTAAATATTCCAATGTATAACGTTGCCTAGTAGTTGATGTTTAGATTCTTGCGGTAAACTTAATAAGAGAACTGATTTTTTAATTTTATTATCTAATTAATCTTTACTACTTAGATGTAATAAAAATACCTATATTTATTGTATTCTTTATACCAAGGACCATTGACCTATCGACCGAGTCAAATTGTTTTTCATTTCTGGGCATAAGTACCTCACCCTTCTGCCAAAGAAAGAATTACAAAACAATTTGACTCTAAAAAAGTATGTATATAATTACTGTCTATGCGCGCGAATATAAAAAATGGACAAGATTGCTAATAAAGATGTTACAATCCTCCCACGCTATTTGGAGGTTTCAGTTTACAATACGTAATCGTGGCGTAAAGGAACTGGTGTCGGTTGGGCCGACGTAGAGATGGAGATGTGGATGTTTTCCGTGATCCATGCCACTGGAGCGGGGTGCGTCGATGAGAAAGTATACAAAATATCCTTGATTGATCATGGAAGATTCTTGGTGAAGGCTGTCTTATGCATTGTCATCGTTAAAAACTCTTGGGGCTAGTTACATCTGCTGCTGATTTTTAGAAACGTGTGCGCTCGAGGGCATCCAGTTGTATCCTGATACAACGATGAAGATACAACCCTGCTGGTGATTTTTTACAACCCAATGCGGTTGCTCGATATAAAAATAGAATTTCACAATGGAAGTGAATCTCTCGCATCGTTGGACATTCTCTCTTTCATTCGAATTTTCTGTCGCATCGTTGTGGGCTCGTCGACCATCGCCGAGAGTCGTTTTTTAACGTTTGTACGTTAGGCCATTAGTTGCTGGGTGACCTGGTGCGATGTATTTGGGGAAAATTCCGGCTTTCTTACAGAATTGTTGAAAATTCTTTCTGTAACAATAGTCTCATTACGGGAAACTAAAACTTCTGGAAAACCGTCACGAGCAAAATTATCTTGATCTATTGCAGTAGGGAAAGATGATGCGTTCTAAAACCACCTCCGCCTCCGACCTTGACCTTGACGTGACCTTGACTTGACCTTGACATGACATTGACATGACCTAGACATGACATTGAATTTACCTTCACTTGACCTTGATGTGACTTTGACTTGACCTTGACTTTAGTTTAGCTTTTCACCAGCAGATTTAGCTTTAGTTTAGTTTAGTTTCCCTACTACATTACAGCTGGCGCCACGTACATTACAGATGGCGCCACGTAAATTGTTAAAATTTACAGATTCCTGTAATAAAAGTTTTCCCAACCACATTACAGATGGCGCCACGTAAATTAACAACAGATTCCTATGTAAATTAATAAAATTACAGATTCCTGTAAAAAATAATAAAATTACAGACTCCTGTAAACAACCTGCTAATATTTCCCTACTACATTACAGATGGCGCCTGCCAATATTTCCCTACTACATTACAGATGGCGCCAAATTACAGATGCAATCTTTCCCTATTAAATTACAGATGACGCCAAATTACAGATTCCGGAATACATAAAACAAGAAGGCAAGACCAGAGGTTCAGGTTATATTAAAATTCAATTCAATGCAATTCAAATCGATTAAAATCAATTTAAATCATTTAATTCAATTGACGGGCATATGGTGTTACTTCTACTAGGCGCCCAGACAAGAAGATCAGAAAAGAATACAAGACCATACAAGGATTAGAATTGATAAGATTATTCTAGACTGGACTAGATTAGCTAAGATTATAGACCGGACTAGGCCAGATAAGATCAGACAATTGAGCTAGTCTTAGTTAACATTAATATAAAGGAAAATATTTTGGAGGGGTGTTCAATAGTAACAATTAATTAATTTAAAAAAAAAAATTATTGGTGCACTTAATCATCTTATCCCTCGTTTTTATTCGTTTTCTGCTTCAAATTCAATCGTATAACCATCCTGTATAATTTTCAGGCCAAAAAGCAATTCTTATTTTTTAAATTTGCATAGAGTCGCAATTAAATGCAAAAAATCTTATCGCTATGAATTCTTTGTAAAAAAGTTTGTATGTGGTCAATACATCATCAACAACACAATACATCATGTGGTCAATACATGGTCAATACACAATCGAGCTCATGGCGAGCTCGTGCAAAATAAGTGAAATTCTTGAAAAAACGCCATATAAAAGTCCCCGAGCTGAGAGTTCTAAATAACCATTTAATAAGGAATCGCCGTCGTATATTCAAAAAATGTTTTCCTGCGCTATATGTGGAAAAGTGTTTGGAAGGAAGGATGTCCTTTCAAGCCATCTGAAAACCTAAAGAGACTAAAATATATTATAAATGTTCAATTTACAAGTAATTTCATTTGATTCAGAGGCTAAAATATATTATAAATGTGACGTTTGCAATATCCAATTCACAAGTGAGGATAATTGCGAACGTCACAAGAAACAACAACACAACATCGAGGTACCCTCCACCTCAAAGGGTAATCCTAATATCGATAAAAGGAAGAGGATTCTAAATAATGAAGATTTACCCTCCACTTCGAAGAATATAAAATTGCACCCACCCCCATCAACACATTTCTGTGGTATTTGCGACCAGCAGTTCCACTCAAAAATCAAGTACGCTGGGCATCTGCAATCACAAAAACACCTCCAGGCGGCAGTGAAGCCGTTTGAGCAAGATGTCACTGAAGTCTGCTCCAGCTTCAAGAACAGAGTGGCTAGTTATAGAGTTAATGGTGAGGGTATAGATATAGATAGTTTTATTGGTAAATTAAGGGACACTTACAGACGTAGGCTGTATGATTAAAAACATTATGAAATCACATAATTCCGGTATTAAATTTAACAATGGTTTTTACCATTTTAACTCTAGTTTTTACATAAATGAAAAAAAACCCGCGGGTGAATTAAAATCATTTAACACAAAGTATAGCGAAATAACACCTAGTATATGTAACTTTGTCGAAATTTACGAGAATATGTGTGCAACAAATAAAACTAAATGTTGCGAGTTTCAGGAAAAAGATTCTGGTTGGTCACTAAGGGAGATATCCCATTTATAAATTAATATCAATAAATATAAGCCAATATGAGGTTCATCATTTATTGAACTTCCAAAACAAATTACGGATAAGCGGGCATGTATGAATGTTCAAAACAGAGATGAGTTTTGCTTTTTATGGAGTATTTTATGGAGTATTGATCCCGCGAATGAAAATTCTCATCACCCGGCATCATATCCCCACTTTACTCAAATTTTAAATTACGACGGACTAAAGTTTCCGCTTAAAATTAAAGACATTTCTAAATCTGAACAACTGAATAATATTAGTATTAACGTTTATGGTCTAGTGTTTAATTTTAAATCTAAACAGCATGACGATGTATGCCCTCTTTTTCACACTAATGAGACTAGAGTAAGGCATGTAAATTTATTATATTTGGAAGAGGGGGTTAAAGGGCATTATGTAATGATAAAAAATATTTCGCGGCTTGTAAGAAGTCAGATCACATCACGTCACGATAAAAAAATATTTATGTGATGGCTCTTTAACCTTTTTTTAACTGAATCAACTTTTAATCAGCATAAATTGAACGACTGTAACAAAATTTATACTATTATGTCGTCAGAAGACATGGTAAAAGATAAGAGCGGTGATATGTTTCCGGGGAACATATTAAAATTTCAAAATTATTATAGGAAAATTCGTATTCCCTTTGTTGTATGCGCAGATTTTGTATCAATATTAAAACCAATTGATACATGTCCACCAAATCCCGATAATTGCTATACCAATCAGACACCTATTCAAATACCATACAGTTTTGCTTATAATATAAAAGGTTCATTTAACGATTCATTAAGTAAATTTGTAACTTATACCGTTGAAGATTTTCCCAAAGTATTTTGTGAAAATCTCTATGCAGATGTTAAGGAAATATATAGGAATCATTTAAGCGTCACACTTCCGATGATTAAATTTACTGCAGATGAACAAAATTCATACGATACGGCCACTTCTTGTCATATATGTAATAAATTATTATAAGTAACAGACAAAGTCGCCGATCATGACCATTTAACGGGTAAATTTAGGGGAGCCGCCCACTCAAACTGTAATTTAAATTATAAAATACCCAAAATGATTCCTGTATTTTTCCATAACATGTCGAATTGTGATGCTCATTTATTTAACAAAGAATTTGGATCTGATGAGGAAAAAATTGATATTATTCCACTAAATAAAGAAAAATATATATCCATCACTAAAAATCTACCGGTTGATGAATATATATATAAAACGGCTGTAGAAAATAAAATGTATATAAAGTTAAGATTTGTTGATTCATTCAGATTTATGGCTAGTTCGTTGGAAAAACTTGCAAAAAATTTAAAGGATGAACAATTTAACCATTGATGTTAGAAAAATTTTCCCCAACAATGAGCATTTTATGTTATTAAGGCAAAAAGGTGTTTTTCCATATAAATATATGGATTCATTTGAAAGGTTGAATGAAACATCTATACCACAACAGGACTGCTTAAACGACTCTCTAAATAACCACATCATCACCGACAAAGAATACAATTTTGCAAAAATTGTATGGACTACTTTTAATTGTCGAAATTTAAAAGATTATTCTGACCTATATTTAAAGACTGACGTATTACTATTGACAGATAGAGATAGAGATGGAGTGTGCACCACAACATATAATACACAATACTATACAGCCCGAGGTTTAAGCTGGGATACAATGTTGAAAATAACAGACATTAATTTAGAACTTTTCACCGACATTGACATGCACCATTTCATCGCCAAAGGCATTAGAGGAGGTATTTGCCAAGCTTCACTGCGATATGCTAAAGCTTATAATAAATATATATCTGAATATAATCCCAATCAACCTAGCACGTATTTAATATATTGCGATGCTAATAATTTGTATGGCTGGGCACTTTCCCAACTAATGCCTTACGGTGATTTCAAATGGTTGACGGAGACTGAAATTTTAGACTTTGACGTTACAAATATTAATGATGATTCACCTACTGGTTATTTTTTTGCCCCACATAATGATTTACCATTTTTCGTTGAAAATATGATACCGCCAAAATCAAAATTTAATAACAAAAACTCCAAATATATGTAATGTGTATTGTTCATTATAAAAATTTAAAGCAGGCAATAAATCATGGTCTCAAAATTACAAAAAATCACAGAATAATAGCATTCCAGCAATCCGATTGGCTCAAACAATACATCGATTTGAATACTACTTTACGACAGGCGGCTAAAAATGATTTTGAAAAAGATTTTTTTAAATTAATGAATAACAATGTGTTTGGTAAAACGACGGAAAATGTAAATAAACGAGTTGATATAAAACTTGTTAATCAATGGGAAAATATTGGCCGTAAACCTGGCGGGGAAACACTTCTCGATAAACCGGATGTGAAAAATGTTTCAATGTTGAAAATCAACTGAAAATTTAGTTGCGATACAATTTGAATAAATTTAAAAGTTTGTTATAACAAACCAAATTATGTGGGGTTTTCCATTTTGGAATTATCGAAATTATTAATGTACGAATTTTACTATAAATTTTTAAAACCAATGTATTGTGATAAAGTTACTCTCTGCTACTGTGATACCGATAGTTTTATTTTATTAATTTAAACAGATGATATTTTTGTAGATATTAAAGAGAATATCGAAAAATTTGATTCCACCAATTTTGGACATAATAATGTTTTCAATATGCCATTAGAAAATACAGCTTTATTCCCTATATTAGGGTTAATGAAAGATGAGTTAGGGGGCGAGATTTTGTTTGAATTTGTAGGAATAAGATAATAAATGTATGCTCATTGTACAGAGATGGATAAAGTGAATTGGAAGAAAAAGTCTAAAGGTGTTAAAAACTGTGTAGTAAATAAGGATATGGTGGTGATTATAAACAATGTTTGTTTAGTGATGAAATAATATATCGAAAACAGCAGATTTTTTTTCAGAAGTTACAAACATACCATCTATACTATCGAACAAAATAAAATTGCTCTCAGTAGTTATGATGATAAACGCTTCATTTGCCCTGACGGCATACATACTCTAGCTTGGGGCCACTCATCTATTCCACAAAATAATATTGATTAGTATTATAAAGATTTTATAACCTTATAACATCTAAATAATAATGCACTACTACATATTTTTGTATGTCTGTAAAATAATGTATATATTTTTTAATTAGTAAAACTGTAATTTTAAATTCAAATTAAATTTAAATTCAATAAAATTCATTAGTTTTGTTATTCTTTGCTATATAATACTAGATTATATTAGATAAGGCCAGACCAAAACCATACTAAACCAGATCATATAGGAGTAAACCTCACATCCTCTTTCTCGTGGGGTTACATAGAACTCACACCCTCTTTAGTGTGGGGCTACATAGACCTCACACCCTCTTTGAGTGGGCCGGGTTACTGTTCCTAACCTAACCCAACTAACTGATCTAGACCGGGTTACAGGTATACATTAATGATGACTAGGATGTATCAGCTTTGAATCAGCTATAAACAGCTTTTAATCGGGTAATCATCATCATCAGCTTTAATAAGCATTTAATCAGTCTTGAACAGCTTTTAATCAGCTTTGATCAGCATTTAATCAGCCTTAAAAAGCTTTTATTCATTCTACACATTTTTTAACACCTTAAGCCTTTGTCTTCCAATTCACTTTATCCCTCTCTGTACAATATGCATACATTTTTGATCTTATTCCTACAAATTCAAACATAATCTCCCCCCTAACTCATCTTTCATTAACCCTAAAACAGCTTTATTTTTAATGGCATATTGAAAACATTATTATATCCAAAATTGGTGGTATAACATTTTTCAATATTCTCTTTAATATCTTCATAAATATCATCTGTTTCAATTAATAAAATAAAACTATCGGTATCACAGTAGCAGAGAGTAACTTTATCACCATACTTTGGTTTTAAAAATTCATAGTTAAATTCGTACATTAATAATTTCGATAATTCCATAACGGAAAACCCCACATAAATTGGTTTGTTATAACAAACTTTTAATTTTTCAAATTGTATAGCAACTAAATTTTCGGTAAACATTGAAACACTTTTCACATTCGGTTTAGCAAGAAGTGTTTCCGCGCCAGGTTTACGGCCAATATTTTCCCAATCATTAACAAGCTTTATATCAACTCGTTTATTTACAATTTCCATTGTTTTACCAAACACACTGTTATTCATTAATTTAAAAAAATCTTTTTCACAATCATTTTTAGCCGCCTGTCGTAAAGTTGTATTAAAATCGATGTATTGTTGCAGCCAGTCGGATTGCTGGAATTCTATTATTCTGTTAATTTTTGTATTTTTGTGACCATGATTTATTGCCTGCTTTAAATTTTTATAATGAACAATAAATATATTTCTTTTTATTACATAAATTTGGAATGAGTTTTTTGTTATTAAATTTTGATTTTGGCGGTATCATATTTTTAACGAAAAATGGTAAATCATTATGTGGGGCATGTAGCGATTCCGGATACTCGATATCTGCCTCAATAAAATAAGCAATAGGTGAATCATCATTAATAGTTGTAACGTCAAAGTCTAAAATTTCAGTCTCCGTCAACCATTTTAAACCACCGTAAGGCATTAGTTGGAAAAGTGCCCAACCATACAAATTATTAACATCCCAATATGTTAAATACGTGCTAGGTTGATTGGGATTATATTCAGATACATATTTATTATTAGCTTTAGCATATCGCAGTAAAGTTTGGCAAATATCTGCTCTAAAGCCTTTGGCGATGAAATGATGCATGTCAATGTCGGTGAAAAGTTCTAAATTAATGTCTATTATTTTCAACATTGCATCCCAGCTTAAACCTGGGGCTGTATAATATTGTGCCGGATCAAGTTTATATGTTGTTGTGCATACGTTGTGAAATTGTTCAAAAATATATGTCAATAGTAATACGTGAGCCTTTAAATATAGGTCCGAATAATCTTTTAAATTTCAAAAATTAAAAGTATTCCAAACAGTTTTTGCAAAATTGCATTCTTTGTCGGTGATGATGTGGTTATTTAGAGAGTCGTTAAAGCAGTCCTGTTGTGGTACAGATGTTTCATTCAACCTTTCAAATGTATCCATATATTTATATGGAAGAAAACCTTTTTGCCTTAATAACATAAAATGCTTATTGTTGGGGAAAATTTTTCTAACATCAATGCATTTTTCATCGGTTAAATTTTGTGCAAGTTTTTCCAACGAACTAGCCATAAATCTGAATGAATCAACAATGCTTAACTTTATATACATTTTATTTTCTACACCCGTTTTATCTATATATTCATCAACCGGTAGATTTTTAGTGATAGATATATATTTTTCTTTGTTTAGTGGAATAATATCATTTTTTCCCTCATCAGATCCAAATTCTTTGATAAATAAATCAGCATCACAATTCGACATGTTATGGAAAAATACAGGAATCATTTTGGGTATTTTATAATATAAATTTCAATTTGAGTGGGCGGTTCCCCTAAATTTACATGTTAAATGATCATGATCGGCGACTTTGTCTGTTACTTGTAATAATTTATCACATATATGACAAGAAGTGGCCGTATCGTATGAATTTTGTTCATCTGCAGTTAATTTAATCATCGGAAGTGTGACGCTTAAATGATTCCTATATATTTCCTTAACATCTGTATAGAAATTTTCACAAAATACTTTGGGACAATCTACAACGGTATAAGTTACAAATTTACTTAATGAATCGTTAAATGAACATTTTATATTATAAGCAAAACTGTATGGTATGTGAATATGTGTCTTATTGGTATACCAATTATCGGGATTTGGTGGACATGTATCAATTGGTTTTAATATTGATTCAAAATCTGCGTATACAACAAAGGGAATACAAATTTTCCTATCATAATATTGAAATTTTAATATGTTCCCCGGAACCATATCACCTCTCTTTTCTTTTACAATGTCTTCTGTCGACATAATAAAATAAATTTTGTTGCAGTCGTTCAATTTATGCTGATTAAAAGTTGATTCAGTTGAAAAAAATGTTAAACAGCCATCACATAAATATTTTTTTATCGTGACGTGATGTGATCTGACTTCTTACAAGCCGTGAACAGTTTTTTTTCCATATATAATGCCCTTTAACCCCTTCTTCAAAATATGATAAATTTACATGCCTTTCTCTAGTCTCATTAGTTGTGAAAATTGGGCCTACAACGTCATGCTGTTTAGATTTGAAATTAAACTCTAGAGCATAAATGTTAATACTAATATTATTCAGTTGTTTAAATTTAGGAATGTCTTTAATTTTTAGCGGAAACTCTAGTCCGTCGTAATTTAAAATTTGAGTAAAGTGGAGATATGATGCCGGGCGATGAGGATTTTCATTCGCGGGATACAATACTCCATAAAAAGCAAAACTCATCTCTATTTTGAACATTGATACATGCCCGCTTATCCGTAATTTGTTTTGGAAGTTCTATAAATGATGATCCGCGTATTGGCTTATATTTATGGATATTAATTTCTAAATGGGAAATCTCCCTTATTGACCAACCAGAATCTTTCTCCTAAAACTCACATTTAGTTTTAATTGTTGCACACATATTCTCGACAAAGTAAATTTCGATAAAGTTACACATGCTAGGTGTTATTTCGCTATACTTTATGTTAAATGATTTTAATTCACCCGCGGGTTTTTTTTTTCATTTATGTAAAAACTAAATAGTTCAATGTTAAATTTAATACCGGAATTATGTGATTTCATAATATTTTCAATCATACAGTCTACAGTGTCCCTTAATTTACCAATAAAGCTATCTATATCTATACCCTCACCATTAACTCTATAACTAGCCACTCTGTTCTTGAAGCTGGAGCAGACTTCAGTGACATCTTGCTCGAACGGTTTCACTGCCGCCTGAAGGTGTTTTTGTGATCGCAGATGCCCAGCGTACTTGATTTTTGAGTGGAACTGCTGGAGGCAAATACCACAGAAATGTGTTGATGGGGGTGGGTCCAATTTTATATTCTTCGAACTGGAGGGCGAATTTTCATTATTTAGACTCCTCTTCTTTTTATCGATATTAGAATTACCCTTTGAGGTGGAGGGTACCTCGATGTTGTGTTGTTGTTTCTTGTGACGTTCGCAATTATCCTCTCTTGGGAATTGGATATTGCAAACGTCACATTTGTAATATATTTTAGCCTCTGAATCAAATTAAATTACTGGTAAATTGAACATTTATAACATATTTTAGTCTCTTTACCACAGGTTTTCAGATGTCTTAAAGGATATCCTTCCTTCCAAACACTTTTCCACATTTAGCGCAGGAAAACATTTTTTGAATATACGACGGCGGTTCCTTATCAAATGATTATTTAGAACTCTCAGCTCGGGGACTTTTATATGACGTTTTTTTAAGTATTTCCTTTATCTTGTAAGCGCTCGCAATGAGCTTGAGGTCAATACAGTTACTTTTTTTACAAAGAATTCATAGCGATAGGAATTTTTGCATTTAATTGCGATTCTATGCAAATTTTGAAAATAAGATTTTTTTTTGGCCTGAAAATTGTGCAGGATGGTTATACGATTGAATTTTTGTAGAAATTATATTTTATAATATTATGTAGATAGTAATTGAAGCAGAAAACGAATAAAAAAGAGGGAGAAGACGAGTAAGTGCACCAATAAATTAAAAAAAAAAAAATTAATTGTTATTATTGAACACGCCTCCAAAATATTTTCCTTTATATTATTGTTGACTAAGACTAGCTCAATAGTCTGATCTTATCTGGCCTAGTCCGGTCTATAATCTTAGCTAATCTAGTCCAGTCTAGAATAATCTTATCAATTCTAATCCTTGTATGGTCTTGTATTCTTGTCTGATCTTCTTATAAGCCCATAATTGCAATTAATTGATTTAAATTGATTTTAATCGATTTGAATTGCATTGAATTGAATTTTATTATAACCTGAACCTCTGGTCTTGTCTTCTTGTTTTGGGTATTCCGGAATCTGTAATTTGGCGTCATATGTAATGTAATAGGGAAAGATTGCATCTGTAATTTGGCGCCAACTGAAATGTGGTAGGGAAATATTGGCTGGCGCCATCTGTAATGTAGTAGGGAAATATTGGCAGGTTGTTTACAGGAATCTGTAATTAAATTATTTTTTACAGGAATCTGTAATTTTATTAATTTTTATAGGAATCTGTTGTTAATTTACGTGGCGCCACCTGTAATGTAGTAGGGAAAATTTTAATTACAGGAATCTGTAAACTTTACCAATTTACGTGGCTCCATCTGTAATGTACGTGGCGCCAGATGTAATGTAGTAGGGAAACTAAACTAAAGCGCCATCTGTTGGTGAAAAGCTAAACTAAAGTCAAGGTCTAGTCAAAGTCACATCAAGGTCAAGTGAAGGTCAAATCAAGGTTAATTCAAGGTCATGTCAAAGTCAAGTCAAGGTCACGTCAAGGTCAAGGTCGGAGGCGGAGGTGGTTTTAGTACGCATCATCTTTCCCTACTCATTTCGATGGAGGAAGTTAAAGTCGATCTCCACCCATTTGGATTTGGCATTCACGACGATGAAAAAGTGCGGATCCTGGAATGGTTCGACATAATCTATTTGAATTCGCTGCCAGTTTTCGACGGGTACCAAAACTCGGTCGCTGACGATGAGTTTCTTGAAAGCCATCTCACATTCAGATGTCCACTTGAATTTTGCGTCTATCTTCAAAAGCTGTCGAAGCGGAGCCGTGATCGATGAGGCGTTAGGGATCAATGGCGAATAATAAGATCATTCCCAGGAAGCTCCTAACTGCATGTAATGATTGTAATGAATATGCATGTAATTTACATTTGGTTCAAATATTTTTATTCCAAATTTTTATTGTTAATTTTTTGGTTAATTACTTAAAATTAAGAAATAAAAGTGCATGACTAAGTGTATGACCTAACTTATTATGTAAATATAATATAAGTTTGTTTCAATAAAAAATAGGAAAAAACGACTATGTAAATTTTGATATTATAAGAAATAAATTAAGGAAACTATGTTCTTTAATTTAAAAATTGGCTAATAACATAAATTATAATAATAATTAAATATAATTATTAGTACGGTGTAGCTCCTTTTATTTCTAATTTTACTGCTAAGAGAGCCCACGAGGCCACGAGAGATGACATAACTTCATAAATGAAAATAATAGGGAATATACATCATTTTTCTTCAATTGCTTAATTCACATTTGACTTCAATTTAACATAGAAAAAATATAAATACTATTGAATACCGAATGACACGTTGTCATTTGTGTTTTTTACTATTTGCATAGACAGTTAAGGATTTTCAGTTTGAATTTGCTATTAGGATAATGGAAGGAGCTAAAAACCCATTTAATAGATATTGTCTAGTACCGGAATGAAAAAACTATTATAAGTACACCAGATAAAGTGTTTGATAAAGTCCCAATCTAGGTGTATAGTCAATATAGACGATAGGCGATATATAAGTATAGGCGATACAAAACATACTGTCATAGTTGCATGTCTTTTTAGTAGATTGTCCGATTGTGCTTTAAAGAACCACAGTGCAGACATTGTTCTTAATAATTTATAATGTCACTATATAAGTAGGGAAAGATAGTTCGTTCTGGAACAGCCTCCATATGGAAAATTTACATGGGGCCAGCCTCCTTATGGGAATTTACATGGACAGCGAGAATTTACACGAGACTAGGCACATAGGGGCTAGACATATGAGACTAGATGGGGATTAGAAATAACAAGTCGGCTCTAGCAATAATAAAAATAACAGGTTGTTGAGGAGGGATTAGAACGGCTCTAGCAATGATAAAAATGGTGGAGGAGAAATCAAATGTGGTGTCAGAACGACTCTAGCAGGCACCCTAAAGGATATACCGCCCAACCCCCTCGGTAGATTCTGCAGCAGACATTGCCAAACTCGCCGCCGATAATTACACTCGGCCTTGTGGTTCAATTAATATGTAATACTATGAAAATTAACATTACTTCTTATGTAAAACACGCACAAAACTCATTTTCCCTTCAAGAGCTTCAAATTAATTATCTCAAAGCTGCTTGGTTGTCTCTTTATCACTAATCCCAACGATTATATGTCTAAAAACGAATATCCGAACGGGTTCTAACTAATCACCAATCCCTCTAATTATATGTAAAAGAAATTTTAATTAATAAGAAGCGTCGCGTAAACAATTTCAACAGATAAGAACCTGACCCGGATAGAAAATCAGCTTCAAATGTGAATTGTGGGCTGAAAATTTACAAGAAGTGATAATTATAAACACCACATGAAAAAATATCATAACATCGTTGAGAAGAAGGCTACAGCCCGGACTGGAACAGATAATACCAGATTAGCCCGGACTGGATTGGATAATAAAAGATTATCCCGGACTAGATTAGATAATACCAAACTAGACAAGGTCAGACTAGATTGGCAAATGCGCATTATTAAAACTGAATTGTGTTTATTGTCGCAATTAAAATTATATCGCAATTAAAATGCAAATCACATACTAAATTAATTATTCATATTAGAATCCGCATGATTCAACTGAATAGTTGTTTATTGTCACAATTAAATGGAAATCGCATACAAATTGAATTATTCTCATTAGAACTCGATGCACATTTTTAATGAATTAAAATCAATTTTCATTGTTTTAATTGATTAGTTTTGTTAATTGGACTAGATCTGATAATACCACATCGGTCTAGAAATCTAGAATCTAACAAATATATTATTGTCGCAATTAAATGTAAATAATTCTTACCGGAAATGTTCTTACTTCTTTAAGGACATTTCCAAATTTGTACAGATGAACAACATTAGCATTAACTAATTTGAAAGTTAGGTTATTAGAAGTTAGAATTTAATTATAAATCTAAAAAACATGACGTCGAAGGACCAATTTATCACACTAATGACACTAGGCAAAGACATGTAAGTTTATTATATTTGGAAGAGGTGGTTATAGGTCATTATGTATATATTAAAGATATTTCGCGACTTGTAAGAAGTCAAATATCATCGCATCACGATAAAAAATATTTATGTGATGGAAGTTTAACCTTTTTCTCAAAGTACTAGCTTTTAATCAACATAAATTGAATGACTGCAACAAAATTTACACTATTATGCCGACACAAGACAATGTTAAAGACAAGAGAGGTGATATGATTCCAGGGGATATATTAAAATTCCAAAATTACGATAGCAAAATGCATATATAATTTGTTGTATACGCAGTTTTCGAATCAATTTTAAAACATATAGATACATGTTCGCCAAATCCCGACAATATTTATAATATAAGCCAAATTACAACAAGAGATGAAAATGGCGTTTTTTTGGTGAGGTGGGAGTTTGTTCACGAGCGCCAGCGAGTTAGCAATCACACCGAACCAAAAAAACGCTTTCATCTCGAGTAGTAAATGCATTTTTTTCTACTGATTTCGGATGCAGAATCCATAATTCGACATTAATAAATCCAATTCGAAGCGTACTGTCAGAACTGTCAATATAAATTTAATTGTTGGTTTGGTCGTTTCTATGGTAACATATTGCATTCTCATAGAAGGTGATACTTTTCAAGTCAAATGTCCTAATTTTATTTCGTTTTTTTAAATAGTTCCAGGCTCGATTAAGGATTGTACATTAAATATTCCATTGAAATTGATGTAATTAATAAGAAAGTCCATGTAAATTTGGTTAATTTACTGTTTTATTCGAGAAAATCATAAATTTAAAATGCTCATTTTCGTCTCTAGATGTGAAAATATTTTCATCCCTAGAATGAAAAAATGTCACTTTCATGTAGGGTAAGCCGTGGAAAAAATGCCATTTTCACATATATCAGTAGAAAAACACATATACACGTACCGTACAGTTTTCCCTATAATATAAAATGTTCATTTGATGATTCATTAAGTAAATTTGTCACTTATGCCGGAGAAAATTGTCCGAAATAATTTTGCGATAACCTCTATGCAGATGTTTAGGAAATATATAGGAATCATTTAAGCGTCACACTTCCGATGATTAAATTAACTGCAGATGAGCAACATTCGTATGATACGGCCAATTCTTGTCATATATGTAATAAATTATTACAAGTACCAGACAAAGTCGCCGATCATTCAAATGAATGTAGCCGCGCACTCAAATTGTAATTTAAATTATAAAATTCCGAAAATGTTTCTTCCACAACATTCCTGTTTTCTTCCACAACATGTCAAATTATGACGGAAAAAATGAGGAAAAAATCGATATCATTCCTCAAAATAAGGAGAAATATATTTCAATCACCAAAAATCTAGCGGTCGGCGAATATGTAGGTAAAAATGGTGTGGAAAATAAAATTTACATAAAACTGAGATTTGTCGATTCATTCAGATTTATGACTAGCTCTTCGGAGAAACTAGCGAAAAATTTGAGCAATGATCAATGCATAGAGGTTAGAAAATTTTTCCCCGACAATGAGCATTTTATTCTATTAAGACAAAAAGTGTTTTCACATATAAACACATGGACTGGATTGATAGACTCACGGAAACATCTATGCTGCAAAAGAACTGTTTTAATAATTCTTTAAATAACTACTCCATCACCGACAAAGAATATAATTTTGCACAGACTGTTTGGGCGACTTTTAATTGTAGAAATTTAAAAGATTTGTCTGACCTGTATTTAAAGGCGGACGTATTGTTATTGACAGATATTGAAACGTATACAGTTTCGAAACGTATGCACGACGACATATCAGCTTGATCCGGCCCATTATTATACGGCACCCGGACTAGCTCAGTCCGGGTGCCGTATAATTTAGAATAAGTTTTCTGCTTTTAAATTTTGATTTTGGTGGAACCATGCTTTCAACGAGGAATGGTAAATCATTATGTAGGACCTGTAGTGATTCAGGATACTCGATGTCTGCTTCGATGAAATAGCCAATAGGTGAATCATCGCTCATTTTCGCCACGTCAAAGTCTAAAATTTCAGTCTCCGTCAACCATTTAAAACCTCCGTAGGGCATTACTTGGGAAAGTGCCCAGCCATACAAATTATTAGCATTCCAGTACGCTAAATACGGGCTAGGTTGATTGGGATTACACTCGGATAAGTATTTGTTATTTGTACTAGAACCGGACTGGATCGGATAATACCAGACTAGATCCTCGGACCGGATCATATAATACCAGACTAGCCCGGACTGGATCAGATAATACCAGACTGGATTAGTTAATACCACCAGACTAGACAATATAAGATGACAATATGATAAGAGCAGATATCTTTCCATTAGTTCGGAATTTTGCTGTCAGATGATGTATATAATTCTGAACAGTTACCTTCCAATTAGTTCAGAACATGACGGGTATGTGGTGTTACTTTGTAGAAAGTTTTATTGTGCATTTGGTTGCCTCATACTATTTAGTGGATTAGCGGATTAAATACTAGACTACTAGGCCGGAATAGTATATCATACTAAAGTGCAATAGATTAGTTAATGCCCGACTATACTACAACAGATATTACCAGACTAGAACCGGACTGGAGCGGAAAATACCAGACTAGCTACCCAAAGATATTCATAAGGCCTTTACCCCAAACAAAGGCTCAGTAAAAGCAGCGGGTTATGATTTAAGAAGCGTCTACGACTATAAAATTCCGGCCCGTGGTAAGGAAATGGTCGATATTGGAATTAAATTCCAGCTACCACAAGGTTGTTACCGGAGAATTGCTCCAAGATCTGGTTTATCTGCCGAAAATTCCATTGACGTTTTAGCCGGCGTTATCGATGAAGATTACCGCGGGCGTTTGATGGTTATCCTATACAATTTTTCCAATTAAGATTTTGCATTGAAGAAAGGAATATGTTATCCAGAAATTAAAGAGGTTCACGAACTGACCGTTACCGTCAGAGGTGAAGGCGGTCTCGGATCAACCGGAACCAACTGATTGTTTAGTATTATGTATTTCTGTTTTTTTATATTATTATTTTTTGTTAAATTTCAATTAATGTTAATTAAACAAGATATATCGTAGAAATATATAATTTTTATTTAATTAATTCAATATTGTTAAAATAATAATTTAACACCTAACATTTTCTCATGTGAGACGTATGGGAAGGTGGTTAAGGGTTAACAACATCGTTTTAAAATAAGTGATGATTCACCTTTTGGGTATCAGATATATTCTCGCTGTGCTAAGCTAAATCAAGTTTATTGATTGGTTGTCACTTTAGGTATAAATACGTGAACTACTATTTTTGAATTAGTATTTGTGATAAATCTTTCAAAGTAATAACAATATATCCATATATAACATTTATAATAACTTTATGTGTTTTGAGGGTATTGAGTTTAAGTGATTATGAATCGACGGTGAATTATCTGAAAAGATTTGGTTATTTGGATACAAATAATTCTTCGTTTTCCGTAATACAAAACGATATGATACTGGATGCCATAGTACAATTACAAGAATTTTATAATTTACCGGATACATCGGGTAATATAGACAATTATACTATATCGTTGTAAGAAGCCCCGCTGTGGTGTACCCGATGATACTTTGGTGTACTCCATTAAATTTAAAAGATATTTTTAAGAGGAAAAAGAAACAATTAACGTGGCATTTTGCTCAAGTTCGAAGAGAAACTGATTTAATGAATACAACTTTGAAAGCGTTTTCTCTATGGCAGAAACATTCACAATTATCGTTTAGCCGAAACTCAATCAACTATGATATAGTGATATCGTTCAATAAGGCATATCATAATTTTTTTAAATGTCAACGAAAAAGGCCCTGTATCTCACCGCTAGGTGAAGGTGTGCTTGCCCAAGCATATTTTCCAGACTCTGAAGAACCCATTGAAATTCATATAGATGAAGATTTGAATTGGTATGCAGGATTTGATAAAGTACCGGATGGACAACATAGTTTATTTCATGTCCTTGTACATGAGATAGGCCATACACTAGGATTACAACACTCACACGATAAATCGTCTACGATGAAAGCATTTTATGAAGATAATGATGATTTTCAAAATTTGAATAAGGATGATATTCGAGAAATTCAACGTAGATATAGAGCTCCATAAACTCCATAAAACCACTGCTCCTAGCGTTAGAACAAAAATAGAGGCCAATAAGATATCAACAACAACAACAACAAAGGTTGATAAGATACCAGCAAAGAAAAAACATGCACCCGATCTGTGTGAAGTGAAAACATTCGATGTTTTACTTGTTATTGAGAATAGATTATACATGTTTTATGAGGATTGGTTTGGACAAAAGATTTACAGGAAGATATCTATGAACAACCAAAAGTAATCACCGCTTGGTTACCTTTTTCAATTGATAATTTCACTAGAATTAAAGCAGTTTATCAAGCACCTGATACAGAAATTGTTTTTCTCATAAATGATAAAATATAGGAAATTAAAAGTCGTACACATAAATTAATCATTTTTTTATATATTATTGGTAATGGGAAATAAAGTTCTTATATAATTTTAATAATTTATTTGCCTTACTAGTTTTGATGTGAAAACTATCATCTTAATCATAGGCTAAACATTACAAAAATAAAATTACTTACAAGTTATAATTAAAACATTAATAAGACCTCTAAATTGTTTCTATTAAATTAAAAATTATTATGTTTTATGATGTTTTAAAATTAATATGATGTTATAAATGAATAAATAAATTTTGAATCAAATTTGATATTGAAATAAATAAACAAATTAACAGAAGTTAAAATTTTTTATAAACAAATATATATATATATATATATATATATATATATATATAAAGAACGAGTTCAGACACAACTTGAAGGCAAAATAGGCGAGTACCAAGCGGGCTTCAGGCCTCGCAGATCTTGCGTAGAACAAATATTCAATCTCAAAAGCTGCCTAAGAATTAGAACACTCAGCAACAAACCCACGGTCTGCACATTTGTTGACTTCAAAAAGGCGTACGACTCAGTAGACCGGACATCACTCTTCAACACGCTAAACGAACTCGGACTGGACACAAAAACACTGAACCTAGTAAAGGCAACACTCACAGATACATACTCCAAAGTGAAATTCATGGGAGAAATTTCAAGACCTTTCAAAATTGAAACAGGAGTCAGACAAGGTGACGGCCTCTCCCCACTCCTGTTCAACCTCATTTTAGACAAAGTAATTAGAGAATGGAACACAACACCCACCACTCTAGGCAGAAGCGGTATCACCTTTAAATGCCTAGCATTCGCAGATGACCTTGCAGTTCTAGCAGACACTGAGGAACAAGCGATCCAACAGGTAGAAACCCTCAAAAAGTGCGCTGAAAAAGTTGGACTACAAATATCGTTCGAGAAAACTGAGTACATGTCAACAAACAAAAACGACACACAACAATTACAGACGTAATACGGAACAGTAAACAGAGTTACAAAATTCAAATACCTAGGAGAAATAATACAACATACAGGAATTGAGAAAGAAACTCAAAAGACAAGGATAGAGAAAGTAAGAAAAGGCTACGGCATGACTGCAAACATCTACAACAAGAAGAACCTTGGCATTCAAACAAAAATCAGACATTACAATACAGTCATCAAACCCGCCATACTATACGCATCAGAAACTATAGCCTCGAATAAAGGTGACATGGAAGCCCTGAAGAAAGAAGAAAGGCGAATCATCAGAAAAATTATTGGACCAAAACTCACAGATGAAGGATATAGACTACAATCAATAGAAACCACGGAAAAACTGTCTAACATAGAGAACGACATCAGAAAACGCAGACTTAGATTCTACGGACACATCTCAAGACTCCCGGAGACCAGACTAACTAAACAGATGCTGAACTTCCTACAGAAACGTAAAGTCAGTACCAAGTGGATGAAACAAGTAACACAAGACCTAGAAGCAGCAAACATCACAGATACTCAGGACAGAACGACTCTCAGACATCAAATACACCAGTGGGAAGTGAAGAAGGAGACCAAGAAAAAGACTGGAACCTCCTGGACCGAAGCAAGAAAACAGGCACACTCACAGAAAATGCGGGAAATCTGGGCCAAGAAGAAGAAAAAGATTTGAAAACCATGAAAACTTAGCGCCATCTACTTTGGGTGCAATCCGAAGATAATAATAATAATATATATGTATATATATATATATATATATATATATATATATATATATATATGTATATATATATATCTATATATATATATATATATATATATATATATATATATATATATAAATATATAATATATAAATATATAAATTTCCTTAAAAATTTTCATTGATTTATACAGTTTACTAAATTTTATATTATTTAACTTTTATCGGTTATCATATTATTTATAATTTGAATATATATTTTACTAAGGTTATTAGTATCTTCTCTAAAGTTGTATTTTTTTGTATTTTTTATGGCTAACATTTCACTAATATTACGTTTAAATTTATTTGTTTTGAATTCAATAATTTTGTAATTCTCAAAATCTAGACTATGTTTAAGAGTGAATTTATGTTTTGTTAAAGCTGTTTTACCAATATTTGAGATAGTATTAGATTTACAATCATTTTTATGTTGTTGAATTCGTTTTTTTAAATATTGTCCTGTCTGTCCAATATATAATTTAGTACAATCCTTACAAGGAATACTATAAATTAATTCAGAACAATTCATTTTAGGTGTTTTATCCTTTAATTTTGTGAAGAACCTTCTGGTTGTTGAAATATTATATGTAGCTAAACTACATCCTAATTTGTTTGTAATTTTATTGATTTTTTCACTTAAATTTGGAATGTATGGGAATTTATAAAATTTGTTTAATTAATGTTGCTTGCTGCTCTCTTCTATTCTGTCATTAGGTTGTATTTGTTAAAAGAATTTTGAAATTGATTTTTCTACTAGATATTTTGGATAATTATTTTTGAATAATATATTTTTTACTTTTATAATGTTATCCTTATGAAAATTATCACTACTCAATTTAATTGCTCTATTGAGTAGGTTCATAATAATATTTATTTTTTGTTTAATATTGTGGACAGAATAAAGTTAATGATCCTATTTGAATTTGTAGATTTACTGTACCAATTTGTTATAATTTTGTTATTTTTTCTAATAATGTTAATGTCTAAAAATGGTAAATTTCCTTCTCTTTCTATTTCAATGGTAAATTTTAAATTACTATTATAACTGTTGAAATATTCATATATGTAGTCTACTTTGTTTTTTGGAATTAAAAGAATTGTGTCATCTACATATAAATATTTTATAGGTATATCAAAATTTACATCTTTTGTTAATTTATCAAATAAGTCAGTCATAAATAAATTGGCTAAACAGGGGCTAGTTGGTGCTTCCATGGGTGTGCCTGTATTCTGTTTATAAAATTCATTTGACCAAGAAAAATAACTACTTTCGAAACAAAAGTTAACAATCTCTAAAAATAATTTTTTATCAATATTTGTAAATGTTTTTATAAAGTTCCATTTTTTTATTATGATTTCTAAAATTATTTTTTTTGGTAGTTTTGTGAATAAAGCAACAACATCTAAGGACATTAGCATATAATTATCTGGTATACTCATGTCTTTGATGATTTCTACTAATTCTCTAGAGTTTTTAAGATTGTAGTATGATGTGGAATTGACTTGCGTTATTATGTTATGTATGAATTTACTTAAATTATAACCTGGACTATTAATGCAACTTACTACTGGTCTTAAATTTAATGTTAGTTTATGAGTTTTTCTTAGACAATAAAGTTTTGGTGGAAGGGAGTTATGTTTTTTCATCCTAACATATTCATATTTGTCTATGTGTCCTTCATCCAATAGTTTTTTATTATTGTGTTAGCCTTATCTTGTAGTTTGTGCGTCGGGTCCTTTTTTATTTTTATGTAAGTCTCATTGTTTTCTAGCATGCGTTTCACTTCTTCATCATATTCACTCTTGAGAATAATAGTGGTCGAATTTCCTTTGTCAGATCTTCCTATGTATAGTTCTTCATGATTTTTTAGAAACTCTTCTGTTGGTTTAATGAATTCCTTTAATGGATTTTTTTGTTTTTATTGATTTATTTTTGTTTATATGGTGTACGATTGTTCCTACAATTTTAGATCTATATTCGTTCTTCATGTCTTCTCCTGGTATGTTATTAATTATGGGTTCAATATCTATAATTGATTGGTACATTTTTTGTTGGTAAACCAATTTTTGGGCCAAGGGCTGGACTAGTTTTTACTTTTTCAGGTATCGTATCATTTGTGTAGTTATATAAATATTCTTTTGTATAATTAATTTTAATTGGAGCTGTTTGTTTTATTAGGTCATCGATTTTTTTTAAATTATTTGTTTTGATATCCTGGAATTTACGGTTATATTTCTTTTGGAAAAAATTCTTCACAATATTGTATTGATTAATAGGTAGTATCATTTGTAGTTCAGTGTCTTCATTCACTATTCTGTTTCGTAGATTATTTATTTTCCAATTCGTAATTTTGATTTCTGTATTGAGAATAGCTTTTCTGAATCGTCTAAGGCATTTATCTAGTATATGCTGGTAAGGATGTTCTTCTAGTTGTAACGAGTAAATTTGGTGAATCTCGTTTACTATATGTTTGGGACAAACCTGTGAATCTTTACATCTTAACAGAAAAATTCTCCTATTTAATAGGGAAGCCATTTTATATAGATTTTGTTCATGCCGTCTTATTAATGTTTTCATAGTGTTACCAAAAACTGCTGTAATCGATGATATTAATCCTCCCGGTGGTATTAAATGTTGGTTATTTTTATCCCTGTTGTTTATGATTTTTTTATATATTATTGGTAATGGGAAATAAAGTTCTTCTATAATTTGAATAATTTATTTGCCTTACTAGTTTCGATGTGAAAACTAACATCTTAATCATAGGCTAAAAATTACAAAAATAAAATTAATTACAAATTATAATTAAAACATTAATAAGACATACCTCTAAATTGTTTCTATGACATTAAAAATTATTATGTTTTATGATGTTATAAAATTATTATGATGTTATAAATGAATAAATAAATTTTGAATCAAATTTGATGTATAAATAAATAAATTAAAAAAAGTTAATAATTTTTATAAACAAAAATATATATATATTGTTTAAATTGACAAATAAATTACAAAATACATATATTTGACACTTTTTTCCATTTTCCTTAAATTTTTTTTTTTATTTATACACTTTACTAAATTTTATATTATTTAACTTTTATCGGTTATCATATTATTTATAATTTGAATATATATTTTACTAAGGTTATTAGTATCTTCTCTAAAGTTCATTGTTTTGTATTTTTTGATGGCTAACATTTCACTAATATTACGTTTAAATTTATTTGTTTCGAATTCAATAATTTTGTAGTTCTCAAAATCTAGACTATGTTTAAGAGTGAATTTATGTTTTGTTAAAGCTGTTTTACCAATATTTGAGAAAGTGTTAGATTTACAATCATTTTTATGTTGTTGAATTCGTTTTTTTAAATGTTGTCCTGTCTGTCCAATATATAAATTTGTACAATCCTTACAAGGAATACTATAAATCAATTCAGAACAATTCATTTTAGGTGTTTTATCCTTTAATTTTTTGAAGAACCTTCTGGTTGTTGAAATATTATATGTAGCTAAACTACATCCTAATTTGTTTGTAATTTTATTGATTTTTTCACTTAAATTTGGAATATATGGGAATTTATAAAATTTGTTTAATTTATGTTGCTTGCTCCTCTCTTCTATTTTGTCATTATGTTGTATTTGTTTAAAGAATTTTGAAATTGATTTTTCTACTAGATATTTTGGATAATTATTTTTGAATAATATATTTCTTACTCTTATAATGTTATCCTTATGAAAATTATCACTACTCAATTTAATTGCTCCATTGCGTAGGTTCATAATAATATTTATTTTTTGTTTAATATTGTGGACAGAATAAAAGTTAATGATCCTATTTGAATTTGTAGATTAACTGTACCAATTTGTTATAATTTTGTTATTTTTTCTAATAATGTTAATGTCTAAAAATGGTAAATTTCCTTCTCTTTCTATTTCAATGGTAAATTTTAAATTACTATTATAACTGTTGAAATATTTATATATGTAGTCTACTTTGTTTTTTGGAATTAAAAGAATTGTGCCATCTACATATAAATATTTTATAGGTATATCAAAATTTATATCTTTTGTTAATTTATCAAATAAGTCAGTCATTCATAATTCATAAATCATTCATACATTACATAATAACGCAAGTCAATTCCACATCATATTACAATCTTAAAACTCTAGAGAATTAGTAGAAATCATCAAAGACATGAGTATACCAGATAATTATATATTAGTGTCCTTAGATGTTGTTGCTTTATTCACAAAACTACCAAAAAATTTAATTTTAGAAATCATAATAAAAAAATGGAACTTTATAAAAACATTTACAAATATTGATAAAAAATTATTTTTAGAGATTGTTAACTTTTATTTCGAAAGTAGTTATTTTTCTTGGTCAAATGAATTTTATAAACAGAATACAGGCACACCCATGGGAGCACCAGCTAGCCACTGTTTAGCCAATTTAGTTATGACTGACTTATTTGATAAATTAACAAAAGATATAAATTATGATATACCTATAAAATATTTATATGTAGATGACACAATTCTTTTAATTCCAAAAAACAAAGTAGACTACATATATGAATATTTCAACAGTTATAATAGTAATTTAAAATTTACCATTGAAATAGAAAGAGAAGGAAATTTACCATTTTTAGACATTAACATTATTAGAAAAAATAACAAAATTATAACAAGTTGGTACAGTAAATCTACAAATTCAAATAGGATCATTAACTTTTATTCTGTCCACAATATTAAACAAAACATAAATATTATTATGAAAAAACCTACTCAATAAATCAATTAAATTGAGTAGTGATAATTTTCATAAGGATAACATTATAAAAGTAAAAAATATATTATTCAAAAATAATTATCCAAAATATCTAGTAGAAAAATCAATTTCAAAATTCTTTAAACAAATACAACATAATGACAGAATAGAAGAGAGCAGCAAGCAACATAAATTAAAGAAATTTTATAAATTCCCATACATTCCAAATTTTAGTTAAAAAATTGCAAACAAATTAGGATGTAGTTTAGCTACATATAATATTTCAACAACCAGAAGGTTCTTCACAAAATTAAAGGATAAAACACCTAAAATGAATTGTTCTGAATTAATTTATAGTATTCCTTGTAAGGATTGTACAAAATTATATTTTGGACAGACAGGACAATATTTAAAAAAACGAATTCAACAACATAAAAATGATTGTAAATCTAACACTATCTGAAATATTGGTAAAACAGCTTTACCAAAACATAAATTCACTCTTAAACATAGTCTAGATTTTGAGAACTACAAAATTATTGAATTCGAAACAAATAAATTTAAACGTAATATTAGTAAAATGTTAGCCATCAAAAAATACAAAACAATGAACTTTAGAGAAGATACTAGTAACCTTAGTAAAATATATATTCAAATTATAAATAATATGATAACCGATAAAAGTTAAATAATAAAAAATTTAGTAAAGTGTATAAATCAAAGAAAATTTTTAAGGAAAATGGGAAAAAGTGTCAAATATATGTATTTTGTAATTGATTTGTCAATTTAAACAAAATATATATATTTTTGATTATAAAAATTATTAACTTTTTTTAATTTGTTTATTTATTTAAACATCAAATTTGATTCAAAATTTATTTATTCATTTATAACATCATAATAATTTTATAACATCATAAAACATAATAATTTTTAATTTAATAGAAACAATTTAGAGGTATGTCTTGTTAATGTTTTAATTATAATTTGTAATTAATTTTATTTTTGTAATTTTTAGCCTATGATTAAGATGTTAGTTTTCACATCGAAACTAGAAAGGCAAATAAATTATTAAAATTATATAAGAACTTTATTTCCTATTACCAATAATATATAAAAAAATGATAAACAACAGAGATAATAATAACCAACACTTAAATTAATGTATAGTGGCAATGCAAATAATCATTTAGAAAAACCAAACACAACAGAAATACATGGAACTGTAAATACTTACACAGGTCGTACATTCATTTTTATAAATGATCTTTTTAATTATGTAAGAATAGATGAATGTGGTGCTAAACCAATAAAGTATGAAACTGATTTTCATGGAATACCTAGACGAATAGATTCTATATTCCAATATATAAATGGTTTGTTGTATTTCTTTCAGGGTGATAAATTTTTGGAATTTAATTAATTCACAAAAACGATGGTGCGTACGTGTAAAATTAAGATTATGAGATGTTTGGTATAAATTGTCCCAGAATTGGGGTTTTAAAAAAGTTACAAATGCTATTAACAAAACTAATTTCTTTTAAATTAATTTACTGACCTCATACAAACCTAACAATTGTATTAACTGATATTAAATATTTTTAAAAGCTATCAGTTTCAATTTTACGATTATCCTAACTTAATTAAAACGTATCAAGTGTTAAATATGTAAATCCATTTGAATTGAATTAATTTGATTTAAACTGATTTGAATTGATTTGAATTGAATTAAGAATTGAATTGATTTGATTTGATTTGAATTGATTTGAATTGAATCGATCTGGATTGATTGAATTGAATTGAGAATTGTATTGATTTGATTTTATTAGATTTGATATGAATTACATTTAATTGAATTGAAGGAAATGATTTGGATTGATTTGAATTGATATGAATTGATTTGAATTGAATTGAGACTTTAATTGAATTGATTTGAATTGATATGAATTGCATTGAATTGAATTGAATTGAGTTGAGTTGAGTTGAATTGAATTGAATTGAATTGAATTGAATTGAAGTGAATTGAATTGAATTGAACTGAATTGAATTGAATTGAATTAAATTGAATTAAATTGAATTAAATTGAATTAAATTGAATTGTATTGAATTGAATTGAATTAAATGAATAAAATTGAATTGATTGAATTAATATAATTGAACTGAACTGAACTGAACTGAACTGAATAAATTAATTATAAATTAATAATAATAATAAATAATAATAATAAATTAATTAAATTAAATTAAATTAAATTAAATTAAATTAAATTAAATTAAATTAAATTAAATTAAATTAAATTAAATTAAATGAAATTAAATTAAATTAAATTAAATTAAATTAAATTAATTAAATTAAATTAAATTAAATTAAATTAAATTAAATTAAATTAAATTAAATTAAATTAAATTAAATTAAATTAAATTAAAGTAAATTAAATTAAATTAAATTAAATTAAATTAAATTAAATTAAATTAAATAAAATAAATTAAATTAAATTAAATTAAATTAAATTAAATTAAATTAAATTAAATTAAATTAAATTAAATTAAATTAAATTAAATTAAATTAAATTAAATTAAATTAAATTAAATTAAATTAAATTAAATTAAATTAAATTAAATTAAATTAAAGTAAATTAAATTAAATTAAATTAAATTAAATTAAATTAAATTAAATTAAATTAAATTAAATTAAATTAAATTAAATTAAATTAAATTAAATTAAATTAAATTAAATTAAATTAAATTAAATTAAATTAAATTAAATTAAATTAAATTAAATTAAATTAAATTAAATTAAATTAAATTAAATTAAATTAAATTAAATTAAATTAAATTAATTAAATTAAAGTAAATTAAATTAAATTAAATTAATTAAATTAAATTAAATTAAATTAAATTAAATTAAATTAAATTAATTAAATTAAATTAAATTAAATTAAATTAAATTAAATTAAATTAAATTAAATTAAATTAAATTAAATTAAATTAATTAAATTAAA